>KV751339.1:9752218-9794382 GCA_001698575.1 Mola mola
AAGGGTTTGGGGTTGGTTGAGTCTCATTTTACTCAGGCTTATTCCACCTCTGCATCAGACTCGAATGCATCTCATGTGAACACTTGTGGTTAGGTTTCACCTCACTTGCTCACCTTTGTTGGGAAACTGACTATGGCTAAAAGGGGGCACAAATTTGGGCCATCTAGGTGGTCTTTAATCCACTGCTTTTTTACATAAAACTAAGTATTTTAGCATGCTTCTGTAAAAGGTGATAGTTGGGGTCACATAAGTGTAAATGCTGTACAGTTCACCTGTTTGGGATCTGAATTCTGCTCACGTTAGGAATGTTGCTGTGCATCTTTGTGTCCTCTATTGGGCTAACGCCAGTCAACTGAATTTTCTTCCCTCAGGGAAAGTTCTTCCTTTCTTATTTTACGAGCATGTAAACTGTGACGCATTCTCATGTGCTGTTTGAACTGAGCACCAACTCCACTATCACATTCCCTCTCCACACTGATTTCTGCCAATTATTTCTGCATTTGCCTGACATGATTGCACCTATAACAAGGATGGCAGTTTTCCTATCTAGCAATTTCAAGCCCGGCACTATATCCCACAGCTTTGAGCTTGTTGGGTGGTGCTGCTGTCTCCAGAGTGGTAGGATGGGACACCTGGGAGAACAACGTCCCATCGCATTGCTTAAAGTGGCATTTTAAGTTGGAGTTGGTGACCAAACAGGAGATTGTGGTTACTGCAAATGGCAACACAAAGCATAGGATGCCAATTTATTCAGGTCCACTGAATGCTTACCTTCCTGGATGATAACATTGTTCTCTAAACACTGGCAGATTGCCCTGTTTTCTTCCTTTCCACTTTTGTGTGATAGTGACCGATTTGGTTTCAACACTTGTTATATTTACAACCAGACTAAACTTAGTGTTGCAGGCACCACTCTGAAATTCAGTTGATTTTTGTTTGGTTTTTTTTTTAACCCTAAAATAACACAGTCTGTGATATTTATTGTGACTTTTTTTGTAATGGCATGGGAAATTTTCTGTTCATTGAACGATTAGAGGTGTCAAATGGTTAATGAAAGTTTGCGTAAACTCAGGATGAGAGACAATCTTAAGTACTCTTCCAGGATTTGGGGAAATCTCAGCTGAGGTCAATAACATGATTTACTCAAGCGGACACTCTAACAGTTAAGCAAATAAAGTCCATTCCCAAGTGTCAGATTCAGCATTTTTGGAGCATGTAGGGTCACAGGGTCTGACTCTATTTCCTCTAATCCTCTGGAAAGTATGATTGTCTCCAGTTTACATCACACAGGCAGGATGTTTTTATGATTGACTGCAGCTTTGTGCATTAGTATCAAGAAGTTAAAGCAGACGGTTTTGACCACTGGCCACATGGCTGCATTTACAAAAAGAACATCTAATATAAATTTCTAGTGTACAACATGACCTTCAAAATTATGTCTTTTTTTGTTATCCCTAACAAAATGACACATGGATAGAATATTCAAGGTTAAAGCTATCACAGCTACGATTCCCCTGGCTTTGGCAGCAGCTCATGGTAATTTCCTGCCCTGATTGGCGTCAAAAGACACTCCCCTACAAGACAGGCTTTGATCAGAAAGTACAAGTCGTATCAAGTCTTGTTGCATCTTTGCCTCTCTATTGGAACCCTGCCTGAAACACCCTCATACAGACAGACCGCCGTGAGAGAGGAACAGTTATATACAACACGCAACCGTTGTATCCTTCTTTTTTACAGTATAGTGTAATGGATTTGAGTACATGTTTAAGCAGTCAAGAGTTTAACTTTTTTTCTTAGTGTGAAAAAGCTCAGTGATGTGTATGGTATTGTAATATATAGGCTTTATCTGAGCGTTAGAATAAGTACAAGGTTCCATCACTGCCTTAATGTTTGTGGACTCAGTAAATGGCTTTGCACTGAAACACACAGTTTCCCTTTCCTGCTATTTTCGCCTCTGCTGACTGGAGAGCAACCAAATGGCAACTTCCAGGGCTGAGAAATAAAGCAGAAAACACAAAAGTGACAAAACTGCAGTTCCTTGAACTTGATGCCGGCTTCAAAAGTATTTCCCCATAAAAGATTAAATGCCCAGTTTTTCTCTTGTGTACAGACAAAAATGTTTTGGTATCTATCGCTGTTTTGTCGGTTCATAGTAAGTCTACGGAGGGTTAAGTTTTATATAAACAAACTACTCAAATTATATTGCGGCTTAATGTAATTTGTAAGTGAAGCTTTGGTGTAAGCTAGCTGTGAGATGACTGCCAGGCTTCACCTCACCTGATTCAGTTTCCCTAAATTTAACCTGTCAGCCAAAAATACATTATTGTTCCGGTTAGGGCTGTGTGGCATGGCCATAAAATATCACTTTTTTAGGCCTTATCAAGATGCTTGGTATATAATGCAATATTTGTCTTCATAAATGCCAGGACTTGACAGCAAAATCAGTTTTCACAATATTTTCAACCTTATATGTAGATATTGATATTCTTTAAACAGCTGGTACTTTGACAAAATATAAACACAATGAGTTTTTGATAATTAATCATCAATAATGTGGATTTAATGAACAAAGACAATCACGATAAAAATCCGGATCCAGGTTGTTTTTTTTTTTTAAGCGTTCAATTCTCCTTTGGCACTGCTGTGATCTTCAAGAATGTCTTTTATCTTACTTAGAAGACATTAGAGAGGTGGGAAATGGCCTAAGGAACATTAATTAGGTTTTGGTGCAGATCGGAACCAGGAATTTTTTTTAAAGGAATGTTCTCCATTGCGGGATACACAAATTTCAACATTGTTCAACAGTGCTCAGCCTTGGCAGAGGTCTGGACTGCTTTCTAGTTTCCGCTGTAATGCAGCCTTTATAACCAAGAAAATACAACACTTAAGATATATTACAATATCCCAAATCTCAGATCAATATCCTGATATCACAATATGTATCACATGTATTGCCCAGCCTTCGTTACTCTCAGAGTTTGTTTGTTTCTATTGCAGCAGATTTATGCATCTATTGGACAGATTAGTATAAACATTTTGTCAGAGGTGAGTCTTGAACCAACTTGGGTCTCATTAAATTTTTAAGGGGATATGGATTCAGAAAGATTATGAGATAGGACACTTAAGTAGGTTTGGGTTGGTTTTACACCTTCAGAAATGTTCAAAGCTCAAGAGTTTAAAACAAAGGAGGTTAAACCACCCCCATTATCCATATCAAATAGTGAAATTTTGATGAGATATCAAATCAAATCAAATTAAATTTTATTTGTATAGCCCGAAATCACAATTTACACATTATCTCACTGGGCTTTGACAAACTGTACAGATGTGACATCCTCTGCCCTTAGACCCTCGAACCGGGTGAGGAAAAACTTAAAAAACCCTAAACAGGGAAAATAAGAAACCTCAGGAAGAGCCACGGAGGAGGGATCCTTCTTCCTAGGACGGACAGACGTGCAATAAATATCACTTGTACAGAACACAAAAACTTGATAACAACAGTTCACTTAGAATGCATAAAACATCCATGAGTCCCAGAGTCTGTGGATTCTATAAGTCCGGATGTATGGAAAGTCTAGTGATCCAGACGCAGGTGGACTCTGTTGGTCCAGGAGTCATTGTACTCCATGTAGGAAGATCTGGGTGTTGCTGAGTCCAAGAGTATGTAGAATCTGTAAATCCAGGGATATGTGAAGTGTAGTGGTCCAGAAGCAGGTGTAGTCTATTGATCCAGAAGCCATTGTGATCTGTGGGTCCTGAATTGCACTTGGAAATCCAGCCTAGGATCCAAGTCACAGGATCCAAGTCACAGGGTCTCCTTTCCTAATGTGGCCAGGGGGCATCAGGCAGGACCACAGCAGCACCTCCCACCGCGACCTAGAAAAACCTGCAGGATGGTAAAGCACAACGACTCCGGGGAAGAAGTAAAGTTAGTGTAAGGATATGGACATTTACAGGAGCAGAGAAGGAGTCGGAGTCAGAGGGGGGAGAGAAGAAAGCTCAGTGAATCATGGAGTGTTCCCCCAGCAACCTAAGCCTATAGCAGCATAACTAAGGGCTAGATAGGCCAGCCTTAACTATAAGCTTTATCAAAAAGGAAGGTTTTAAGCCTACTCTTAAAATCAGAGAGTGTGTCTGCCTCCCGTACCAAGACTGGAAGATAGTTCCACAGGAGAGGAGCTTGATAGCTGAAAGCTCTGCCTCCCATTCTACTTTTGGAAATTCTTGGGATCACCAATAACCCTGCATCCTGGGAGCGTAAGGTTCTGGATGGGCGATAGGGTACTATGAGCTGTTCAAGATAAGATGGTGACTGACCATGAATAGCTTTGTAGGTGAGAACAAGGATTTTAAATTCTATTCTGAATTTAACTGGGAGCCAGTGCAGAGAAGCCAGTATGGGGGAAATATGGTCTCTGATATTAGTTGTAGTCAGTACACGCGCTGCTGCATTTTGGATTAACTGAAGAGTTTTTAAAATTTTGTTAGGGCAACCTGAAAATAAAGAATATATCCTAATCAAATCCATTAATGAAATGTCATTGTGAATAACACCAGAACTACTCCATATATTGACACATATCCAAATCGTAGACACATGTTTTGAAGGTCAAAGACTTATAAATATGATAAGCTTGTGGGGAAGATTGTTCAGCCTTGTGAAGGTTTACAATTGTGGATTGCTCTTGTTCAGACTATAGTTTTGAAGTTTTACATCAATAGCCCAGGTTTAGAAGCTAATTTACTAGAATCAATGAGAAAGAGGCAGACAATGTATTTCAATCCAGAATTGACCCCAGGAACTGATTTAACTAGTTCCAAAGCATGGTTTGCAATCATCTGTAGAAAAAACTATTCACATGAAATTAGGCAAATAGAGTGAATTGTTCTAATAGATCTTTGTAGGGTCACTGGTAAAACTGTATATTAACTGTGTCCATTCCAGAGTCTGTGATGGGACCAGTTACATATACTCCTGGTCTTGTGAGTATGTTTTCAAAGGAAACATATGGATGCTGCAAGACTTTGACATTGTCTTTATCTTTATATACACAAGGCTGAATGCACCACTGTGGTGATAAGATAACATCCTATGATGTTGCGACTGCACATGTGAGCTAACTAGTACACTGTACTCTCATGTGTCCACAGAGGAAATATGTTCACACCGATTCAGGGTGTTTTGGGTTAAAGAGTGTACTTCCACTGTATCCAGAGTTGACCTGCTCCAGCACATGTGTTCACTAATGTCTTAAAATGCCTTGCAAATTTCATTTGTCTCATGGCAGGGGAATGTCAATGGGTGTTCAACATCTTTACAGAGGCAAAGCAACATTATGTGTTACAGCTGAACGTCTCACACGCAGCTAATCCTTTAAGGGCCACCTTTGCCTGTGGGGTGTGTTGTTTTTCTTGTAGTCTGACGCAGCACCAAGATGCCTTGTTTATGGCAGGTTGCTTTAAAAACATGCTTCACGATAACCTCACCACATAGCACCTGCTTTTACGAGTGCAGCTGGTTGAAAACACCCTGATATTGCTTCATTTGTCTGCTATGCATTGCATCATGTCTCTGGTTTTGTGAGCTGATCACTTTGTTTTGTTACTGCTCAATTATAATACACCAAATCCACCAAACCAGTTTTACATAATACATAAAAACCTTTTGTTGTGTACTGCAGCCATTTTTGACAGGTGACTTTATTTTTTTTTTATCCCTCCTCTGATGATTTTGTCAGCCATCAACACCCTTAGTTATCTAGTTGGGCTGGGCCATATAGCTCTATATACTGTAGGTATTTATCGTTATCTTGGCATAAGAATATATATTGTCTGAGATAATGAATAATGTTTTATGTTGAGATAGTATGTATTATCTCCTAAAGTAATCAGTCAGCCATTAGTGCTCAATTTACATTATAGCTCATAATGTAAAAACTTTGTTCATATCACAGGTAAAATTGCAGTTTACATCACAAATACAGGCGACACACAGTATGTGTAAAACTCTTTTGTTATTGAGGGGTGCCCACTTTGTAACCATCAAGTAACATTTAGCCGTAGAGTCAGTAAGTTTGCTCGTGTCTACATTGAGGCCTTGTTGAGCTTATAATTATAATTTGGTTAATTGCAGCATTTAAAGTGATGTAACTAACTATTAGCACTTTGTAGTGTTTCCATGGACGTATTCACAAGTAATTCCATAGATTGATCATTCCAAAATTCATCTTGAACTGTTTAGAGAATTCAATTAATTCTCCAGTTTTCAAGCCAAAATGGCCAACATTTATTGGATTCAACTACTGTCTTGAGAAGTTGTGCCTCATACTCAGAAATCCTCTAGTATAGTTATTTGTTCTGGGAACCAGAAGAACATATAAATATCGTCCAAATTTTGGGAGCATCTCCTTTACCTTGACTGATCTAAAAGAAAGTCTCTTTATCTTCTGATACATAGATTACGTATACATTTAAATGTGGGTTAGATAAATATTTTGTTTATTTTTCCATAATTCAAAATATGCAGTATGTACAGTTTCTAATATTATGCAGACCTAACATCACTACAGATGTTAGACATTCCTAGACATTTAGTAATGTCTACAGATGTTAGACATTACTAAAGATGTTCAATTCTAAACCCAATGTAACTTATCTAGACCCCATATTTCAGTTACTGCTTGGAGTGGTTGTTAGGAATCTCCTTCACTCTGCTACACGTGCTAATCTTACACCACCACATGTACTCCAAATTACTCTTCCTTAGCCGCCTGTGCTATAAATAATTTGTGTGAAAGAAATGCAACCTCTTGGATGTGTATGGTCTCCTTTTTTTTTCCTGTCCCTTCACTCCTCAGTGACTCAGATCTCTGCCTCTCAGGTATTCGGAAATATAAGTTTAAGATAGTTTAGAACCTATAAAAAGGGTTCTTTTTGATAACATAAATTAGAATAGATTGCAGATGGCAACATTGACCACAGGACTTCTTTACAACCCATTCTGTTCAGGACTTGTACCTTGTCAGGTTACTGTAGTTAGCAGAATTCATAATGGATGAGGTGTACGACTGCTGAATTGTGACGAATTCACTGCCCTGATGCTTTTTGTTTGGGGTAGGGTTAATATCATTTTGTTCTTCTGCAGACTTCTGCTTTGAATGAATAAACCTGTGAATGGTACAATGGTATTGTTAGCCTTTTTAGCTTTCAGACTGTACTTCAACTCTTCCAGCAACTGTGAAATGACAGTCTTGAGAAGCTGAGGTGTTTAACTATATACATTTACTTCCAAATTGTAAACTACTGCAGCCCTGTGTGCTCAGCCGTCACTCTCTCTTGCATCTTGATACATTGGGCACATCTGTACAGTAGTTTTATTTGATTCCCCACAATGTTTCATACCCTACCAATAGTTGAAATATATTGCCTGATTTTTTTTTACTACAAGGAAACTACAAAGAGTTTAAAAATCAGGTTATCAGGCAAATATGGAGGAATTTCACAAATTTTCTGGTGTCTAATTGAAAAAAATGCACACGCTACCAGATTTGGAAGTAAGAAATCATGACACACAACAGTGTATTCAACAACATATGTCAGTGTAAGCAATGCACTACCTCATGGATGTAAACCAAATAGAGACTAATGAGGTGCTACAAAAGCAGAATGCTGAACAAGTCTGGATGAGAAATTGGTTGACACTGTCAATATACATTGTGTATTCCACATTAAGAGCGGAAGTGAGATTTTGACTTTGAATATTGAGCGTTGCTTTGCAGCATCATCAGCTACTTGACTTTGGAAGTCACACTCCATAAATATAAAACATTTTTGATAATATCAAGGCCCAGATGAATCTGCAAGATGTTTCAGTTTGTATATCTAAACCCTTCATGACCAGATAATCTGGGCCAGACATTGGTACCAACTAAAACACGAGACCAGGGGCAAATAAGACTGGGTCTTATTACTTAATACTAAGGAATGAAGACTTTATGAAGTCTTTATGAAGACTTTGTATCATTGCTTGTAGTAGACAGCAAATGTAGTAAGTAATTGGAAAAGTTGAGTCATGAATTACCTGTCACCTCTGGTGGCTCAAATGACACGGTTTAGTCCAGCTAACATGTCAAATCGTTGTTTGAAATGAGACTGCACAAAGCGGTCAATTATTCATGAGGTAAATTATTTTGAGCGACTGTGTTTGAGTTCATAAATGGGAAGTTTAACAGGGAAGAAGAGGTAATTTAAATGTTAAACTGTTCTTTCTCGGTCTCTTCGATCTGTCCTCACGGCGCGCAGCTGAAAAGTAAATATTTTTATTGCTGTTATTTTAAAATTACTTTAATTCAATCCACATAACCAAAGTCGTGTGTGAATAAGATTATATCAGTAGACTAGCATATTGTTGTTACCGTCATATGAATTGAACAGTTAGCTACTCTATTAGCATAGTAATGCTAGTAACTCTTAAAGAAAACAAAGGAAAAACAAACCTATGCAGGTCAGAAGAGTTAATAGGATAGAATGAGTGTTCATCTGTAGCCTCGGGCAGCGCCAGGGACCTGATGAGCCTTGTTCTGTGGTTAGCTGAGCAGTCAGACTGTTAATGCAGGCGATGACAAACAGACTATGTGATGCATCGCCATAGCCACCATAGTGGAAGATTGAAGCAGAGCATCCTAATACTCAAGTCTGGAGGTCTGGTCACAATATCATAACAACCAACCTTTAATTGCTTTTCTCAGCTTGGTTTGTTGTAGATGGCATCCATTATTTGCTGTGCAGGATGCTTCACTAAATAAAAATTGTAGTTTTGTTCCAGAATACTTCATCTGATTTATACAGTAACAAGATTAACTAACCCTATGTTATTAGTTGTCCCCCCCCTTTTTTTAACCATGTAAAATGGCATTTAGATACATTTTTAGAGCAATACATATATGGTAATTTACATTTAAGTGGAATCTAAAAAGAAAATTAAAAAAAAATAGAGCGTGACAGTCTGATAGTCTAGTAAACAATGAGCACCAGGGAAATAATTTGGGTGCTAAAAATAAAACAAAACAAAACGATTGGATTTCAAAATGAGGGATTTAAATGTGAAGTGTAAAACATTATGTTATTTTAAAAGGAAATGAATGATAACAAGGACCATCTGCAAAGCCATTCTGGGATCAAGTTTGGAGATGATTTTGGAATTGTGGCTCGGAAGGATAACGTGACACACCGATAGAGGAACACATACACACGCACAAACCAGTCCTCAATTATCATAGGACTAGCAAAAGAGTCAACTGAGCACGTGTGCATCACAGCCGTTGTAGGTGATGTGCGAGATTCCACAGACCAAAACAACACATTGAGGCACGTCTCAGTAGTGGATCTTTACACTGCTTCGTTTAGAATATGTGCCTCAGGAAATCTGATATAGGATATCAGACAAAGGAACAGCAGAGAGAATCTGGTCAGTTAAAAAAAACAAAAAAAAAACCGTGTGCAGACTCCAGGTCATATTGAATTTCTCAAAAGTCCTTTACATACATCGGTACTTGCACTAAACCTGTCGCAGACTGTTAAAAAACAAAAGAAGTTGTAAATCTTTTCACCTCCTACACCTATCTTCCCTTGCTTTTCCCACCACAGGACGGAACGAGCCTTTGAAGAAAGATCGTATCAAGTGGAAAAGTGACTATCCGATGACAGAGGGGCAGCTACGGAGCAAGCGGGATGAGTTCTGGGACACGGCGCCCGCCTTCGAGGGCCGCAAGGAGATCTGGGACGCTCTGAAAGCTGCGGCAGTGGCTCTGGAGTGTAACGATCACGAGCTGGCCCAGGCAATAGTGGATGGAGCCAGTATCACACTGCCACACGGTGAGGATGGAAAACATAAGGACCACAAAAAAACAGGGTCACCTTGCTCCTTGTTGGTAGATGTAAATGTTAGCTTGGTCTGATTTCTTCCACACTCCTCTCCAGGTACTCTGACCGAGTGTTATGACGAGCTTGGGAACCGCTACCAGCTGCCCGTCTACTGCCTGGCTCCACCAGTCAACCTCATCTCGGAGCGCAGTGACGAAGACCCCAGCGACAGCCCTGAACCCCCTGTAGCACCCAAGAAGGAATTCCAGCTGAAGGTATTTGCCAACTGTTTACTCTCCCCATTATACTCAGATTAAAGTGTCTCATCCTCCATTCTCATCCATGTACATCAACCAGCATTTTTAAGCAAGTTTAAGTAATTATTTAATTGTAATTGTTAAGTAAATATCTTTATCTCAGCCATGTTTCCACTGCCGTTTGTTTTGTTGTCTATCTGAACAGGTTTACTCAAAAAGTCATGTACACATTTGTATGAACATTTTTATAGGAATAGAATTTGGGTCAAAGAACAAGTGATTAAATTTTAGGAGAGAGCCCAAAATGGGAGAAATATTGTAAACCACCCCTACCAAATGGTCCAAAACCAGAATGCCACTATTTATTTGTATTTTTCTTTCTTTTTTTTTTTTTAAATAAATTTAGTTATTTTATATGTTGACACAAATCCACATACTAGATATGTTTGAGGGTGAGGGTGCCTTTATATAGTTGATAGAAAGAAAATTGGTTGCCAAATACTTTGTTAATCGATTTATCATTTTAGTCATTTTCCAAGGATAAATGTAACACATTTGGAATGGAATGTTATTATTCACACTTCCGGTTCCCTGCAGGTACGACTGTCCACAGGCAAAGACCTGCGCCTCAGCGCCAGCATGGCCGACTCCATCGGGCAACTTAAGAAGCAGCTGCAGGCCCAGGATGACATCGATGCAGCGCACCAGCGCTGGTTCTTCTCCGGGAAGCTACTCACGGACAAGACACGGCTTCAAGACACCAAGATCCAGAAGGACTTTGTCATCCAGGTCATCGTCAACCCACAGGCCCTTGAAGCCTACAAGCTATCATCCAGCAATGCCTCCCCACACGCAGCGGAATAGCTGAGAGCCACGGCTGCATGGATGGAGAAGTGCGGTGGGGAGAGTTGCTGGAGTTAATGCTGGATAACTGGTTAGCGTCTTGAGAACAGCTGCTGTTATTGAAATATGATAAACTTAAGGGCAACAACATGAGTGAGAAACTCAAAAGTGCTGCTTTTTTCATCTTCCATGCTGGGATGTTCTTTAAGTGAATCCAATCATGACTTTCAATGTGGACATCCTCATCCATCCATCTCTTTGAACCACCTTTAATAAATGTATCATGCTGGTGTGCAGCCTTTCAACCACGTACAGACTCTGCACAACATGCTGCACAAGCAGACTCTGCCCTTCTGTCTGCATCAATGCCAACTAAGTGCCAATGGAAGACATGCAGAGGTGTTGGTTGTGTTGGTTCTGAAACAGATTTCTACTCCGATGCCCTTCGACACTGCCCTGCAGCCCTTTGTTCCTCCACAGACAGAGGGGGAGCCAGCAGAGAGTGAGAGACTGAACAATTTCCCCTTTTCTCCCTCTTTCTTTTATTGAGGAAACAACGTAAACTGAGCTTTTTTGCACATTTTGAAGATGATACTTTTGTGGTAGTTTGTGTGCCTTCTACAGGATGAAACAATAAAGGGGTTAATGTCCTGAATGATGCTAGTTTTACAGCTAGGCTCAGACATCGTGTATTTTTTTAGATTCAGGAACTCTTAATGTTCAATCTCTCAATCAAAGCTACGTAACTGCTGCATTTTATAACAGTTTCATGAATCTTGCAGGCAAAAGTTTTTGTCTTTGTGATATTTGGCCCATTTGATACATTTCAGATGATGTAGCTTACATACTGTCTACCTGGTGTGTAAATAAGAAAAAATATGATTTATTGACCACTTAATGATCCCCCAGACCACTAGTGGGCAGCAACACAGCCCTTATATATTCACTTACGTTGCTTTGAAATAGTTTCTCAGTCACTTGCCGCTTGATGAATGTACATCCAGTAGTGACTCCATAAGATTGATATGGTCCAATAACCTTGAGGAAAAATACACAACTTGATGTTTGGACACTCATCACCAGCTTACAGACTGCTTGTGTGGCATGACTGCCTACAGGGGGCGTTGGTGAGCTATTAGGAGCGTAAATGGAGTGGTGAAGAGGAACAGAGCACTGAAGGCTGTTGCTTGTCAGTGGAACCAGCAGCACTATTGACTCCTACAGGGTGTACTCTGGTCTGGATGACATGGTTAGTTCCCACTGAACATAATTCTGTCGTCTGTCGTCTGGATCAAGGGGAGCTTTTTCTTCATATCATCGATGCTGCTCACTTAGGAGACATTGACCCCCCCTCCTAACCTAAGGTTCATTATTTTGTAACAAGGCTGTCACTCTATTGACACTCGTGGAACATGTAGGGCCTGGATTTTGGGGAGATCTGATTGCGCACAAGTAACTAAAAGTAAGAATGTCTCCCTTATTTTTTTTAAATCCACAGTGGACAAAGAAACACAGATGGACTGGAGTACTGTTAAGTGAGCTGTGAGACGGTTAAACACAGTTGGAACTACAAAGTGTTAGAAAAAAAAACAAAACACGGGTGACAGTCACATTTTTCTTCCCCAAATAACAAATTGGGGAATGTAATTTCTGTTGTGCCGTTTTCAGCCCTCTACCGCTGCATCAATGAAGTGACAGTTCTCATAGCTAATTTACACTTTGTGACTTTCCATTGTTTGTTTGCTGGAGCAGCAGCATTAAAATGAAATGATCTGGATATGTGTCGATGTAACACTGAGCGCCACCTGCCTACAAAAACGTAGCCGTAAACAAACTTACCAAATTTATAGTATGTCCCGTTGGGACTGACAGGAGAAACACTCTCATGCTTCAGCATGAATAACACAGTGTTATGTAGCAAATTAGTGTTTTGTCTGAGTATTGTATTTGTTTCCTTGCTCCCATGGATCCCAAGTTTTGAAAATGTTTGACTACGCGACAACTTGAACAGTCTGATACAAGACAGCATGCCACCACAAAGGAAATCAAACGGATCACGGACAGAGTTGTTTAGTCCTTATGTATGGATGCAATGAAAGGCCATAATGTTATTAGTATTATTATTTTTAAATAAAAATACAGATGACTTTTTCTGTTAAATGTAACCACTGCTAAATGTTTTTTTTTTGGTTTTGTTTTGTTGAATAAATACCACTGAATTTATAGTGCTTTGAACGTGAACTATCTGAATTTCTATGGTTTGAATGTGCATTTTGAATTTCAAGTTAAGTCATTTTGAGTTTATTCAGATGTACATTTATTCTTTGGTAGTGGAGGGGTGGGCATGCTAGTGGTGCATTAATTCCAGATTGAAATATGTTTGAATTCATCCACTTTGGTGATTTTCATCCATGACGGAGAACCTGCATTTTGGTTTAGGACCAAATATTTACGAGCTAATAACATCCCATCAGCTTCAGCTGTAGCTTTAGCCGGTGTCGTCATGTTCACATTGTGCTCATTGTATTTGAAAAACATCATGTTGTCTGTCATTATGTCTATGTTAGCATTTAACTAAAAGCATTGCGTCGTTGGAGGAATGGATTTTTATCAATCTGCTTTTAAAAATAAACCAAAATCACATTTTTGAAACATTACAACTTTAGTTTGCGTAGTAGACATTTCAAGTGGGGGCATTTTGACCACATGTATTTACTGCCGCAGAGACAAAAGTCCATTCGCTCCGTCGCTCCCAGGTCATGTCAGTGTCCCGTAAGAGATAAGCGGGCAGCCCAGGATCGAGATCGAGAGCTGTGTGGCCTGTCTGCTTTTCTCCAGCCTAACAAACTTTATCTTGATGAGCCTCGTTTTCATTCACTCCTGTCACACAATTCACCAGCAGTCTGATCATCGATGGACTGAAACTGACTGAGCCACAGCTCACCACTAAAGAACATGTTTCTAAGAAGTGCTTTTTTTGTCTTTGTTTCCTTACTATACAATGTCACTAAACACCTTTTTTGTTATATTTAGGCCTTCTTTTGCTTTTTTTTTTTTTTTTTTTTTTTTTTTACAAGCAGTTCTCCTGGGGATATTTGTTAATCATCGTATGCAAACTTGAATAAGCATTTTCTCTGTATGTGCAATACTATAGACGTAGACCTCATATCACTGTCGTCTTGTCCCTCTGAGTCTACAGATTTCATTGTGCACCAACTCTTATTGTTAGAGAAATGTCTGGGCTACATTCTGATGCCCGTCTGTTTCAAATGTTCATGTTTGTCACTTTGAAAAGCTGTCATCTTGACGGTTCACATGAGCTCTCTGACTTTTTCACAGAATAAATATCTATACATTAAAACTGGCTCTGCAACGTTTCTCTCCCGGTGTTCGATTACTTCCTGTTCCAGCTGTGAGGCTGTCATTGATCGGAAGCTTCGGCTGACAACCTTATCAACAGTGACGGCTGTCAGGGTGTCCTTGCTGAATTGAACTATAAGTGGGTTGTTGTCCTCGTGTTCCTGAGTGAGTTCTCATTCAGTTGTATTTGATCGACCGTAGTTTGAGTCCTGCAGAATGCTCTCCTTGTTTCTCAGTATTTTTATTGTTTTGGTCTGTTGGGGATTATGCAACAAAAGTACTTGGTCACATTAATGCCTCACAAATTCTTGGATAAGTTGTAACTAATGAAAAAAAAAAACATGTTACAAAACCCTAATACATTTTATTATTGAACCTGTGCCTACCTGCAATTTCATGACTATATTAAAAAGGTCTGCGACGTTTCCATAAGAACACCGTCAAGGCTAGTTTCTCCCGAATGAATGTGAAATTCCAAATTTATATGTTATATCAAGACTGGCTGAATTTTATAGGATTTTTCAAAGCCGAGAAAAAAATGATTAATTTAATAGAGGGTTGTAACGACAAACAAAACATAAGGTGTCATTGTCTTTGCCACCATGTAAATACATAATATACATTTTTATTTAAATATGATTTAACATAGGTCATACCCACCACTAACAGTTTAACAGAACTATAGCAAAGATTCATCTCCATAATAATACTGGAGCTATATAGAACAGAATGTTTGCAATACTTTATGTAGATATAGTGAAACTTGTCAAAATCTTCGACTGAGGCCTGTTGGTTTGCGTGTACAGTGACTGGGGGAGCTCTGTGCAACTGAAGAAAACACATGAAATTAGACAAAACAATAGCAAATTAAGAACAAAAGTAACAGAACAAAAGCAAAGAGAAAAACAGTCGAACGAATATAGACATTTAGCTGAAACTAAACAGTCATGGACAAGCCAAACATGCACATCTTGATCAAATGTAACGTCAAACTATACATTTGTCCTTATTTCAATATGACGATGGCGACAGATATGCGCGTTTAAGCATATTCAAATACCACCAAGAAAAACACAACCAGCTTTCACCATGTGAAAATAATGAGAAAAATATTTTAGGTTATTTATCCAACACTAATGATGAATAGCTGAATTTGAAAGCCACAAAATCCTCACAAAACAATAGTGTCAATTGCTTTGCAATGTCCCCTGGCCTACAAATATCAATATCCATTGTCACTTCTGCTTCTTCTTGGTAGTCAACTTAAAAAAATGAACTCCAAGTCTGGCACAAATTTGGGTTTTAATGCGTTTTTAGTTATTGTGTTCATACTCTACGTTCAAAGTTAGAACTTCCTCAGCCGATGCATGCGAACAAACAATGAGAGACCTCTCTGTAAAAATGGAAACGCATTCCCTTTTACTTTACTACACACAGCATATTAAGATTCCATTAAAAAATACTGCAATAAACAGTATTTCAAAGTGTTAAACTCTGAGTGTCCCAGTCTTAAGGGAGTATAAGACAAGGTACATACAGTATGTAACAGTTTTGGCTCTCGTTCAGTTGTATATTGACCAACTGTCAAACTATTTTGGTTTCCATGTTAGAGGAATCCTTCAATTTTTTTATTTTATTTTATTTTTTTTTTACCTTTTGGACTCATCTCTTACAACTCGGCGTCTCTCTTTCAACGTCAGTCTTCACTTCACGGCACTCTTCATGATACCAAAAGATGCCCTCACATGGAGAAACGGTGCTGTGGCAGTGTGCTGATCGCACGTGTCAGACACGCATGGGTCAATTTATTCTGTGGTTCTGATTCACATAGTGACATATGCAAGATGGTGACACTTGACGCTATGAATCCAACCACCATATTTTGCCCGGAGAGCAAATACATTTCTGTGCCTATATCTGTGAGTAACAGAAGCAAAGAGAGGTTTAAGGTTTCTGATGGAGCTCCGGTCTGCAGGGCCTGTTAATAATTCGCTCTAAAACACACCCTGGAACTTGATTAGATGGTTCTGTTTCAATGAGCATAACTGTTTGTCTCCACTTATTTTGTCAAAATATGTCACTGACAATAAAAAAATCCTCAGGGTCACAGTTTTAGTCATATTTCCCCTTTAGTACATCACACTGAAAAAAATCCCTCAACCTTTGTTTAAGAGAGAGAAAAAAAGGGAACTTACATTTAAAGTTTGGTATTAAAGAAGCCATTTTTCTAAAAAAAGATTTTTAGGCTTATTCCAGGTTTGGTGTGCTGGTGTTGGAAACTATTTGTAGCAAGGATGTATATTACCAGTCAATCAACCATTGATACCTGGGTTTTATCTATTTGATAAAATGAAAGACTTTTAGTTTTTAAAATCTGATATTCAATTATTCGTTTATTTGTTACTGACTATTATTATTTTTGCATTATCTCCTTTGTTTTATGCATCAAGTCACTGGTGTTTTTTTTGTTTTTTTTTTGCATTATTTATGCTTCCAAAAGTAATAAAAAATTGATGAAATGAAAGATTATTTGTAATAATTCTTCTTCCTCCTTTGAGTAATATAAAAATAATTTAAGTGGTAAAAATCAGACTCGATGTATTTTTTCCCAGCATGTGTCTCTGGAGGAGATTTTTTATATTAACCACAAGATGGCGCTCTGCTATTGTGCAAATAAAGAGGCTTCCCGGGCAGTGGGCAGGAATGTCTGGCAGGAAAATGGAAAACACACAGCCTTGTTTGTTTTAGCCTCTCATACGTTCAAAACATGTGATTTGTGTCTGAGGGTGGAAAAAATGCATCTTCAGCACATTGTTTACAATTAAAGCTAACATTACATTAAAATAAGAAGTGACCTGTCTTTCTAGAGAGTCTTTTGTTTAAGTTTGGGTTTCTGTTTATGGTACTCCTTCCATTGAATTGGAATTCCAGAGCATCTCCTCTGTTTGAGGCTCCCTGACGTCAATATCTGGAGCAGAAACTTGATCAACTCTACTTGGTGTTTCAGTAGAGTAAAGAGCCAATACAGGCATTTGCTTGTTCATACCATTCTGTGAAAACATTTCCCCATTTTTTTCCTCAAGCTGCATATTATATTAACGTCAGTTTCTCAATGAGTAAAGAACTATTCAGCCAGCTCAGCATGTCTGCTTGAATGGTTGCAGCAGCTGTATACAGTCACCATGGGGTGTTAGGAGGATTGTGGTGCACCAGGCCGGGAAAAGGTCCCTAATTGACGGTAGAATTACACATAGATCACTGTATTTGTGGTCATTAACCTTTATTAAAAACACTAGTTCCCTCTTATTGACAGGAATCTTCCCAGAAAAGACAAAGGGAGTTTGGCTTGTCATACTGAATCAAAAAGAAAGCAACAACCACGTTGTACATCTGCCCAAATTTGGTTTAGTTTAGTTTGTCTAAAAGACAGTGTAGAGTGACATTGATAATTCGCAAGACATGAAGACATGCTTGAACAAGATTTTGCAAAATCGCTAATTTCCATCGGTAGTCTCTACACATTAGCACCGTGTTCCTTTCAAGTGGGGATGGGTGAGTTTGCCTATAAATAATAGTGTGATATTTTTAAGGCTACATCACGATGCACAATATATATCGCATTATTTTAAAATTCCTGCTAAAGCACTTCATAAATGTGCAATTTAACACGTTTATGCATAAGATGACACCTGTGTGATAAATTCAAACCCATACCACTGAGACATGATAGTCAGAGTCCTGCACAGGTACAGTTTTGAACAGAACTCGTTGCTAAACATTGAAAACTCGCACGGACTCTTCACTTTTTGTGCTCTCTCAGGCTCCCCCCCCCACTCTTCCTGACACAAAAATGCGGGGAGAGAGCTGTCTGCTGTGAGTGCGCATCAGGAGACAACGAGAGAATCAAAACCAAAGTGAATTTCATGTCAGCGGCTTGAAACATTCAAGTCACAATTTGTAATCGATGTTCGCGATATAGTCATTTACTGTATTTCAAATGAGCCATGAATATATAGAGTATATTCGATATTTTGCCCACCCCTATGTTCAAGGTTAGCATGTCCTGACTTAAATGCTGTTATCACTGTTTGAGGAACTCCTCACATGGCCCAGAACCTCATCACTTTTATGGTGGATGGATGATGGATTCTGTTAATGGTGTGGACAAACCTGTCCAAAGCCTTGGGAAAGTGGACACAGCTGACGCTTGGCTGCCACCATCTCGAAACAGCTTTCTGCAGTTTAGAAAAGGATTCACTGAAGTCTGCAGGGCAATTCAAGGTGTGGTGCCTCCATTTCCTGTATAAGCATCTGATATGGCCTCTTAAAAGGTGCAAGATTACAAACTCCACAGTCATAAGGACGGACACCAAAGCCAACAGTTACATCTGGAAATGGCTGGCCTTACCCTGGAGCCTCTCCAGCATAGGCCTGCTGGGAAGGGACACACTTCAGCTTCCACTCCAGTCAATCACCACAGGCTACAGACAGGAGAAGGCGAGGCGCCTGTAAGAGCTGAAAGAACACCAAGGTCCAGGTCCACACTGGATGCAAGAGTAGGGCCGAGCAAGCAGTCAACCAGGCCATCAGTACGCCGAAGCACCCTGAGATCGTCAGTGCTCCAAAGGCACAAGGACGGTAAAGGAGGAAATGGTTGTTTTAGAGGTGGTCTGGATGGAGGAGGAGCAATAGATCAGACATCTCGGTGAGGATGGAGATTGAACAACCTGGGAAGGAAAGATCAACAGGACAATTAGGGACGCCTTGAACCTGTTGAGCTTTTTCTCATTGGATCCACTCTACCAAGCCCCAGCAATCTGTGTCTGTGGTGTAGCTCAGAGGAAAATTGTCAACAATGAACCCAACCCTGTGGCACATCTGTCTAGTTATTGAACAACACTGGATCAGAGTCCTGTGGAGTCAAGCTGAAGTCCGTAAGACCCACGGGTTGGAAGCAACCACAAAGCATGCATCAACATCACAACTCCTGATCCACTTCGCTGGACAAGAAGGAGAGGCACAGAATATCTTCTGCATTGAGAGATCAGCCCTAACACCTGGGTGTGAATAGAGACTAAGAGCGGAACTTGATCGGCGGCTGAAGTTCCCAACTGAGTTCCCCACAATTTGTAGTGGGTTTATTGGATCCCACATTCGAGGACCGTGGGAGTTACCTATCCCAAACTGAAGAATTCAGAGAGGCAAAACTTGTAGGCAAAACAGCGGAGCTTCTTGCTTTGGCTAAGAAAGAAGGACTGGGCGTGGGACAGGCAAGGGTCTTAGGGTGGGCTGCAGGGGGCAGTATAGGGAGGTGACCCAACAGTTGCTCCACCCCAGTGAGATGTTTTGGGATTAATGGAGCAAAACATAGATGAGCCTGCAGACCCCTGACACTTGGTTTTTACTCCTCCTGACCATTAGCTCACCAAGCAATTCAGTACCTAATTGTTAGTAATGTTTGCTAGTTAGCAAACAACAGTCCAACTGCAGCCAAACATATATGACGTCATCTTCAATCCTAAATAAAAATGTACATTTTTATATTAGAGAGATGTTAGCCAATGTGACACTCACTTAATGTATAAAGTTAATGTTTAGATTAGGGTTCAACTACCTTTTCATTGTAATGGCAGTATTAGACTGACAAACACCAGAGATTTCTAGTGTCAGTTTAATTCCAGACCATATATTATTTTCTATCTGCGTAACATGGATATACATATATATGTATGCTTGTTTCTCCAACAAGCTTACATTGTCTGTACTCATCAGCCGTGTTTCCGTTAGCTAAATTTGGTCTTTTCTTTTCTTTTCTTTCTTTCTTTTTCCTTTCTGATTAAAAGAAGGGCTGCTAATGAAAGTTATTGACCTTAACTCTGGGGACCTGTTCTAAATCCAGACACTGGTATTTTGTAATGCAATATTTAAACCAAATGAATGCTATTAAATGATATGTTTACTATCAAGAAGGTCAGAAAAGCATGTAAGCAGATGCTACTTTATTGGAAATACCTTCAGATTTTAGAGTGATACTTGTGTTACCAAGCTTTGTTTCAGCCAATTTCATTGCCTCTTCTTTTTCATAAAAACGATTGTCACCTTTTTTTGTGAAATGTTTTCTTTGAAGTCAATATTTTGAGACAAAACTATTTTGTTTTAAATCCAGATGCACATAATTCGTCATTTGGATGACTATGTTGGTCTTAGGGGCAGCATTTTACTTCAGAACAGGAACCTGCTCATATTTAAGATGTGAACTTTGTTTTCTTGTTTATCCCTCCACCCCCGAATCACTGTCATACTGGCCTGCTTCTGGACAAAACATGGCATTATTTCTGCTGAATCCTTTCGGTGCTGATTTCCAGGAAGCGGAGGTCATTCATGAGTCATCAGGGTGTTTATGAGAGGAGTGCTTGTGAGTGCACAATAACAGAAAACTCTAACCAGAATAGAGGAAGACGAAAAATCCTCTCAGCACAAAGATGGTGTTTGTGTGTGTGTGTGTACCTGGCTGTGTTTGCACCTATATGCATGGCTTTAGAGCTTATCCCCGGACTTGTGCTACTTTGCTATCTCTCAATTGGTGCACACCTAAACCTCCATCTTTGCTAAAACTATGGTGTGAATGTGAGTCATTGAACACCTTCCGCCACAACAGTGAACCTGGTCACCTCATGGTCTGACACACCACGTCACTGCGGCCAAAGGGAGCAGAGCCGATGAAAGGTGTTACAAGATAAAGCTTAAGGCTTAGCATGGCGGGAAGGTGTGTACGAGGTGCCTGTTTGAAAGATTAAATGTCTGTGGTTTAATGTCAATGTAAGACAGTCTGTTTAGAACACAACAGGCAGCAAGCATTACAAAATGGAACAAAGGATGCAATAATGGAATGACAAGGCCATTCTTTGCGTAGATTTTTAAGTTCTCTTATAGCTGTCAAATGTGATGATAGTGTACAATGTCTATCCCATCTATTTGGCACATCTAAATAAGGCCTTTATGCAGATCGAACCACCCTTTTTCCTAAAAAGTTGGAACGTTGTCAAAAATGAAAATAAAAGCAGAATGTGATGATTAAAAAAAAAAAAAATCTAATCCCCATATTTAACTGAAAATAACACCTATCTAACAACCTATCTAATTGATTCAGTGAAATGTCTTTGTTTTTAGAAAATTATAAGCAGATTTTGAATATGACGCCAGCAACACATTTCACAAAGGTTGGGACAGTGTCAACGAAAGACTGGAAAAGTTGTGAAGTGCTAAGAGAAATTACGTGGTGGAACATTTCATGATTAATTAGGTTAATGATTGGGTACGGAAAGACTTTCACTCTGCGAGAGACTGCACTGGCAAGAAGTGCAACAATATAAGAATAATATTTGTTACTGTACAATTACAAACAATTTGGAGATTTCATTGTATAAGTACATAGTATCATTAAGGCCAAAAACCAATACTGAAACTTTACCAATCAAAGAGGAAACCATATATGAATCAGATCCAGAAACCCAGCCGACTTCTCTGGGCGATTTAGACTATTCCGTGCTCTCGTGTACTACAGCCTTCTCTGCAGGGAGGAGCTTGGAAGCGATGTCAGCTTTAAGACGAGGTGAAGTGGACAACTGTCTTGTGGTTTGAAAGTCAAAATGTGAAATTCTTTATTGAAATCATGGATCCCGCGTTCTATGAGCTGAAGACGACAGGGTCCATTCAGCTTGTTATCAGTACAAAATTCAAAAGCCAGCATCTTTAGTGGTATGGTGGGGCATCAGGACTTTGAGCTGGTTGTTTGCATTACGAATTAAATAAATCTGGTTATACCACAAATTCCTCATCTCAAATTTATTCAAAAAACTAAAAGGTGTGGGAACGCGATCCAGCTCTCCAAAGAAAACATCTTTTTGGACGAGAGATTTCATGAGCTGAATCCTGAATTTCTGCAGTGACACTTATCATGTGTGCCACATGGCTGACGTTGAACAGCATTAGATGGAGCTTGTGCTGACTGTACCTGAGGGGCACTGCATGACTTTTTCACTAGGTGGGACTACAGACACATAGATATAAAAACTTTGTCCAAAATGGAAAAATAAAATCATTTTTAGACTTACAATACCAATATTTCTATATCTGACAAGAACACCACGATAATCATATTATTTGTAGCTGTTTATTTTTCATTGAATACATCAGTATATTCACTGTTTCGGTCATTTCCATTGAATTTATGTTTCTGTAATTTACATTTTTTCAAATATTCATGGAAAACATATTCTCATTTTAAAGCCTATACAAGTAGTGTAACAATGTAGGCTTATTTTAAAATATGAGACCAAGAATATAGTAAAACCACTAAAAAGAACTAAAGGAAGAAAAAAAGACCATAAAAACATAATGAATGGCACGATCTAGGGGAATTTTTAATCAATACAGTGCAGAAATAAGATTTTTTTTTAAAGTAATTTGCAACAGCAGGCAGACTTGCTGAGCTATGTGAACTCTCCCAAACACTGGGAAGCAATTTTCACTGATTTATTTTACATGGCTTTTGCCCTCTTTGTGTTTTTTTTTTTTCATTATTCAACAACTTAATTAAATCTGCCAACATTTCATGGGCTGAATAAAGCAGCCCTGATGCAGCACACTGTGCCAACCAATCAGGGAGCAGCAGAGAAACCCGACATGTTTCTCACGTGCACACACACATGCAACTGACGCATGCAATCACACAGGAAAGAATGGAGACGCTGATTAAATTATACAGTGCATCTCAAAAAAATCAGAATGTCGTGATTCTGCATCAGTTATTAAAAAAAGAAACATTTAATACATCCCAGAGACTCAACAAAGATTCAAAATATTTCACTTTACACATAATAAAAATAGAAAATACAATACACTTGTGGATGCTGATGACTGATGACGCACACAAGGTAAGAGGTTATCCATATCCAGATGTTTCCAGTGTTCTCCAACAGGAAGTCTCCAGAGTTCTCCAACTGGACATCTTCAGTGTCCTCCAGCTGGACATTTCTTGTGTTCTCCTCTGATCCACCGGTCATGGAGGCTGTTGTGATCTCGACCCCGCAGTCATCCTCTCCTTGTTCCCTCTGGAAGCTGATAGGCTGCTGACTGACTTCAGGTGTCTCAATTTCAGGTTCTACCTCTATGTAGACATGGGCAGGAGAACTCGGAGGGACACTCAGACTGAAGAATGGATGTTGTAGAACCTCCGCAGGTTTGATGCGCTCGTCAGGATTCAGGTGCAACATTCTTTTGATCAGATCCACCAAAAGGTGCTGACCACTCTGGTGTCCTCTGTCCATCTCCATCAGCTCCTGAAGGTCATCAAGCGTGAGGAGTTCTTTTACAGAGTGATACCGTACGTCGAGCTCAAACTCCTCAGGTGTCTTAAATTTCCAGCGTTGCTGGCTGTTTATGTCCTCATGGAAATAACAATATGTACTCTTCCCACGGTCCAGTACGTCATCTGCAGGCTGTCCCTGAGTTTGTATGATGGCTCTCAGCACGTCATATTCATCGTTCCCCATGTAGAGAGGACACCCTGTAACCAGTTCTGTAGCTGTCAGGCCCAGAGACCATACATCTATGGCCTCATTAAAAGGAATTCCTAACATTACTTCTGGTGCTCTGTAGCTGAGGGTCTGTATTGGGACATCGGGGTTAATAGCAGACACTAATTGTGCCTGGCCAAAGTTAATCAACTTGACTTTCAGTGGCTGCTGGTGGCGGTCCACAACCATGACATTATCAGGTTTGAGGTCTGCATGAACAATTCCAATTGAGTTCAGGTGGGAAAGTGCTGTGGTCACCTGATGAATAATGGACCTCACCTCCGGGATGGGAAGACTCCGACACTCTCTGTCCACCATGTAATCCCTCAGGGTTTGATCCAGGAGCTCAAAGCAAATGCAGAGTTTTTCCTTGTCGTAGAAAAAGTCAGTCCACTTGACAATATTGCAAGTGTCCGGATCCAGACAGTGCAGCCGCCTCAGCATCTCTATTTCCTGTATTCCCTGGTAAATAATGCTGTTGTACCTATTGTAGCTGTTGTAGCTGTTGTAGACTTTCATGGCCTCCATCTTGCCTGTTTTCACATTGCAGCACTTGAATACAAGACTAAAACTGCCCAGACCAAGGATCTCCCTCACCTCATGATCTGTTCCAAGCAAACTCCCTTGATTTATGATGAGGGACCCATCGTGCTTGAAGAAATCATCCATGTTATTAGATTATGGTGTTATGGTGATTTTTTTTTTTTTTTTTTTCTTCCTGACTGCTTTTCAATGCATTATCCAAAAGCGAAACAAAGTTCACACATGTTCTGGCTACAAGCAGTTTGAGTTTCTGGGATATACCTAATCTTTGGTCTTTTTACATGGACACCTCTCTAAAAGGAAAATTGCATCTTTAATTATGACATCGCTGTCCTTTGATGTGTTTTTGATGTTTTTGTGGAATGATTAACTAAATTGTCCATACTAGTTCTTTGATGTTTAATAACGATTGTTATGACATCATCATCTTTCATTTTAGTTTGTTTATCACCAAACATTAATCTTTATAATTTTGGTCTCACATTAATGACATCGATGACAATTACATCATAATTAAAACATGGATGACGAAAGAATTGTAGTCTGGCCAGTCCATCTTTCTTTTATCTTTTCTAAACAACTGTAACTACTAAAAGTAGTCGCCTTACAGCGAGGAAGGTCCTGGGTTCGATTCCCGGGTCAGGGCCTTTCTGTGTGGAGTTTGCATGTTCTCCCTGTGCTTGCGTGGGTTCTCTCCGGGTACTCCAGCTTCCTTCCACAGTCAAAAAACATGTAGAACTGGGGGTTGGATTAACTGGCTACTCTAAATTGCCCTTAAGTGTGAATGTGAGCGTGGATGGTTGTTTGTCTCCATATGTCAGCCCTGCGATGAATTGATGGCTTGTCCAGGGTGTACCCCGCCTTCGCCCGAAGATGCTGGGATAGGCTCCTGACTCCAGATAAGGGGTTCTCCCTGGAAGTCCTTATCCAGGATGAGAATCTATGAGATCCAGGAGCAATCTTCCAGACCATAATGTCATGGTTCCGGATTCATTTATTTTCTGAATGATTTTGTTTTATATATATTTGATGTTCTGGAGTTGATTACCTTCATGCACTTCACCTGTGACCTGAACTCTGCCCACATCCATTCATCCATTCATCCATTTTCTGCCACTTATGCTATGCAAGCAGGATAAATAGATAGATAGGGGCTGTGGAGTTTGTCACGTGGAATTCTGGGCAGATGAGCAGACAAGGGCAGCATGAACTGTCCTACAGATGTGACAACAGCATCACAGAAGATTTGAGACCAAGGGTTCTGCTACGTTGTCCCCCTGAACTGGGAAGAGAAGTTGCTGGAAACCCAAAGAAGCCATAAATGGGAAGATGTGTTTGGTCAAACTGTTCATGGAGTTAAATGAATATTCCATTCATGAAAGATGAGTGCTCCAAGCGGTGGGATGAGAAGAGACACATTGTAGAGATGACTCCAGATCTTGGTTGGTACGTTCATCAGGCTTTGGAAGTAAATTAGTGACTGAAACAATGTCTTGATGGATGCTGTGGATTCCGAGAAAATGATGATCCAAAAGTTTTCCAATTTCTATGGCAGAGGGAAGTTAAATAAAATGGGACAAAATGAACTGCTTTGGAGAAACAAGATGATCTATGATGGTAAGTTTAGTGGTGTTACTTTCCAAAAGGCAGCAAACCATTAATGAAATCCACATCAATGTGTGACCAGGGACAAGATGATACAGGCAGAGGGTGCAGCAGACCAAGTACATACATTACAGGTAGGCAAAAATGCCAGTAGTCAAGCCAGATCTGGGCTGGTAGATAACTCCAATTCCAGCAGTGACAATGGTAATATGCTGCTCCAACATTGTTTAGTTTGTCAGACAGACTACCTTGGACCAACATAGCAGACGAGTTTGTAAAAACAATATTTAATAACAAAGCTGGTTCGGTACACGGGTGATCAATCAGTGAAGGCAACAGCACAAAATCACTAAGCAAAGGCTGGTCAAAAAAAAGCAAACAAGACTCAGGCAAAGGTACCAAAAACGCTACGCTAAAGGCAGATCACGAGAAGACCAACTGGGTCATACACAAGAAAACTAACACGAGAAAAAATGCTGGAAACACTAATCACAAGGACGACCTAGACAATCTGACCAAGATAAACTGGGAAAGTGGGGCATCAATAAACAAGGGTAGGAGAAACAACGAGACACAGGTATAGACAACTGACAATCGACACGGAAGAAAACTTGACAGGAACTGAGGAATCGTGCAGAGAACAGAAACATGCTCAAGAGAAACGATCCATTATGTTTAACATCATGAAGAAAATGTTATATTATTATTAAACTGTAATGCAGATGCAAACATGGGAAGAATTCCAGTATGGTGCTTTTGAGTGCTGAGCCGAAGCTCCACCTGAAATCGACCTCTGTTTGTGCTAACAAGCGAAAATACGTTTCTGCTTGTGTTTCTTGTATATGCTGTTCTCTTTTATCATACTGCCACTGTGTAATTCTATTTTATTATTGTGGTGAAATGACATGGAAAAAGTGTTATTCAAGTCAGTGCTAGCCTCCATGTCGATGACTGTGGCTTTTTCTTCTTAACAAATGAGTTGTTTGTGACAGAAGGGGGGCAATTCTCGAGTAAAACACGCATGCATACACATGAACACGCACTTGATAAAGCATAATTAGAGCTGCCCTACATAGTGCTTGATCCAAACCGCATGACGCGGCAGGATAGTGGAAAAATGACAACCGTCGCTAGATTTTGTCTTATCAGGTTACAAAGCTGTTTATTTTTGTTCTGTGGTTGGTGAAGGCATCTGCAGTGCAGAGGGGAATTTTTTTGCGCGTGAACTTTGAATTGAGATGGTGTTTTCTCACACATGCAATGTTTGTGACAGTTTTACCAAAATTTGCATACATTGATTTTACATTAACAGTTCATTAAATCACTTTTTATACATTTCTGTGTAAATGTCTCAGGTGAAAATCTGTGCTTGATGTGAACAGGCTTTTTTTTTAATTCATATATAAAAAAACTTGGTTGAAAGTGTTCAATGGTTCAAAATGTACACAGTAAAATGTTGCATTTTCATTCAATATAAAATGTGATCATGATTTCTATATTAGGATGAACATGCTAAGATTGCTGGTCCTCATGGGCCCTTCTATAACATCTGAGCCCCCTTTTTCCCCTTATGAGCAACCCTGGATTATAGCACAGCATTGACAGAAACCGCCTTCGGGCTGACTCAGGAGAGAACAACAGTGTTTATTTTTTCCCAAAGAGCAGATTTATACACACATTCTACCTCCACTTCACTATGTCTCAATACATGTTAATTACTTTGGTTCCATACTGCATGCATCTCTTGTGCAGGAGTGAAGAAAATGTGATTATTGTGGCACTGCTGAAAATGAAAATGAAGTTGTTTAAAAGATCACGTAAACCCTTGGCTCCTCACTGCATAGCAGCAGTCAATTAAATGGCAGATGAAATTTCATGAGGCAGAAATTTTCCCTCCATTTACTTTCTATGAGGAATAAAATTAGCATGATAACATGACTTGAGGATTAATGCAAACCATACCTTTAATATTTGGAAAAGTTTCACATGAGCACATTTCTGGGATGTGAAGCAGCCAAGTGAAGCCAAATATTACACACTGTGGGTGTCCTGGCTGATCGGCTGGTCTTTTTAGTTTGAGGCATCGGCAGTTGCTTCAAAGTGTATTATAGTGTATTATAATTGGAGAATGGAATTTGAGAACTCTTGATCTGGATCACTCCAAAATATAATAGGATCCAAGTTGGGACACCTTTGGTAAAATGTCATGCAAATCCATGCAGCACTTTTGGCATAATCTTGCTAACACCGTATCTCCACATCCATGTCTCCACTGTAATACAAATAAAGGACCAGGAGACAACAAGCCAATGATTGGCCATTGGGAACGTTTGTGAGCATCTGTTGCCCTGTGAATTTGGTGTGTCCCCAGAATTTAATTCCATTCATCATTTTTTTCCATCCTGTTGAGCCTGTCACTGTGCAATCAATGATTTCACCCATTTAGTCTGGTTTCTCCTAAGTTTTTTTACTCTGTCCCTTCCTTTCTTCTTACACAACCAACAGGCAAAAGTCTGAGAACACCAGTGCCATTTTTGTCTGCTAATCAGCCATATCGGTCAAGACTCTTTAATGTAATAATAAACAAACGCTGTGTTGTTTACAATTTTTAGCCCACGGATACATCTTTCAGTTTCCCCTTGGCTGTCTGGAACACACTTACACCATCTAGCATCAGATCCAGGCCACAAAGAAAGAAGGAAAATATCTTCACATGGAATTTCTGTACCTTGCCAAAAATTTCAGCTCAGTCCCTCATAGTCTCCTTTAGGCTTCCTTAAACTTTTTCAGGTTCCCAGTGGTCCTCACAAACCTCGTCAAAGCATGCCTGAGGGTTTTGTGCAGCTATGCATTGCTACAGCAGATTACGCCTCTCTGCTCCTCATTGAAATGCCCTGGCTAAGGGTCAGGCCGAGCAGGTCCAGAAACATTTCTATCATCAAGCGGAAGCTGTGAAACCATTGCTTTTACATTAGCAATGAGAAATTTTAACAGTCTCTGAGAAACTTGTGAAGGGCCTTGGTAGTTGGTATCACATATCCCTCAAGGAAAATGAGTAAGGAGATCAACTCAGAAAACATGCAATCAGCGGCCTGGTAACCATTGACAGAACCACGTTCACCGTCTACTTTTTCTTTATGGGGTTCCAGTCTCAAAGGTGGAAGAGCTGGAGAGACTGATCAGCTTATATGTAAAGAAGTGGCTTATTCTTCAGCATCGGACCCTATGTCAAAGAAATTTTATTTCTATCCATCTTTTGTCTCTCAGAAGAGTACAAGTGCATTAAGGTAATACTGGAGATAATGGTAACAGAGTAAAGTGATGCATTTGTACACCAAGCTGCCCCTACCCTGGCTACTTGATGGATGAAATGGACCCCATCAGAAGCAACTGAGCAAGCAACGGCAGCACACAACCGCGAGGATATCATGGGCCAGGTACAGCGAGAAAAGAGTGGCCTTGGCTACAGTACACCAGCTTGGAACAAGGCTACGTTGCCTTAGAGACATTAGCTTGTGGTGCAGGAAGTTCAACAGCAGGAAGCAGAGACAAGGCGTGCAACAGCAGCTGCCCAGGCAAAACAGGGTCAATGGACAAGATGGGAGCCAATGGAGAAGAGAAATATCTAGAGAGAGCTTTGGGGAATGAAGTCATTTAGAATGAGCTTCATCATTATGGCTGCCTATGATGTCCAGCCATCACCTAGTGACAGCGTAAAGACCCTTCATGCACCCTCGGCTCAACCCCAGCAACACTAAAACACATTCTGGTGAGCTGCAAGACAAGATTTATTCAAGGCAGATACACCAGGCAGCACAACCAGGTACCACACTGTGTTGTGACAGTCCTGGAAAGTTGGAGGACAAGTGTTAATGCTCTCCCTCCCCCTTTATCCTGCTGGCCAAAAACTGCATTTGTCCAGGAAGGCAAGAATCAGCCTGTCTCACCAATCCAGGACCAGAAAGCTGTAAGCTAGGCAAGGCATGTGATTGGAAGTTGATGGCAGACATAAGCCATAGGCACTGCTTTCAAGCTGAGATAGCGTCAACCAATGTCAGACCAGACCTCCTGCTATGGTTGCCCTCCCATGCCCTCCCAAGTTGAGGTGTATTGAGCTCGCACTTGATGTGCAAGAGAGTGGCAGGAACATGAAGATTCAACCAGTAGAGGGTGGCAGTAGAGGGTTATAGCCAAATCCACATCCAGGTTACTCTGGGAGATGGGCGTTCAAGGGACAGCCCATCAATAAGCTATTAAGGATCTCTTCAGGGCTGCAAAAAAATGCAGTCAGTGGCTCTGGAAGAAGAGAAATGATGCAACTTTCGCCTTTGAAGAGGGCAAACTTTGACTGAGCAGAAAGCCACCAAGGGCACGGCTAGGTATGGGTCCAGCAGTAGATGCTGAACCCTGGAGATGTCGTTGGCTCATCAGCAACACATAAATGGCAGAAGGTTAAGGAAAGTTACTCACTACATCACCCAGCAGGTTTCATGTATGCAGCCAAGGGACAACAATACCTAGTCCTCCATAACTGGTCCAATATGGTACAGATACTTCTTGTCAGAGTTTTAATGATAATGGTACTCACCAATGGTATTTTGCAGAATGACTGTGATTAAATGAAGATACAATTAATGCAATATTTATAAAACATTTATAAATCAATATTTATGAATTATTGAAAATATCAATAAAATAAATCAAAATACACACAACTTGAAATGTTGACATTTGCACTTTGATGAAATATTTTTAGAGTTCTGCTGTATTAGGCTTATTTTATGTTTAACAACGTATTCGACCGTATCAATGGTGCTTTTTAGTAGCGATCTAGCAGCACTGATCCGCCCATGCCTAGCGCAGAACTTGCATACTGGCTTTGGCATACTTGCTGTTTTAACCAGTTTATCCACTACAGCTATATAATAGTTGGTATTGGCTGTCCTGCGCCATAAGTTATAGCTGTTAGTTAAATAGGTTATACAGTATGTTGCCTCACTCACTCTCTCTCTCACACACACGCATACTCTAGAGTAGTTGAAATTTACCTAAACTTTGAAATCGTCCTTTAAAACTCCTGCAGTCATATTTTTCCTGATTCTTGTGAATGAGCATGTGTAATAAGCCCTGATAATAATAAACTCAACCTATATGACTTTTTTATGTGTATTCCATTTGGCAAACAGAGAAGGAAACTAGCTTCTTCTTCCCCTGCCTCACAGAGCTATTCTGGTGCTATGAAGAGGTCAAAGGTCGTGACATGAGCTGCACCAAAGGCAGAACAGGAGCCGACTGTGTATGATTCACTGAGTTGGTGTGAGGGTGGACAAGATGAAGATGGAGAGGTGGGAGGGTGGTTCTGTGCCACACAAGTTGCCCTCGGGCCAGAGTGGTCACGTTGGATTGGGCAGGATGAGGGAGGGCGGAAGCAGAAAGGAGGGGGATGTGTGTTTGTGTGTGTGTGTGTGTGTGTGTGTTGAGGGCAGGGTCTGGTGCCACGTTTATATCACAGAACTGTAATTCCTTTCAGGGCCGAGCAAAGCAGAGCTACCAGCTCCACTGAGCCAACAGAGAGTTTGTGTGGGTATGGATTTATTCTTTCACTTGGATTTGGTGAAATTCGGAAAATAACTATATTCAAACGTTACACAAGCTATTATTTAATGACGTCATTAAAAAAAATACCATAATCCGGCAACATTTTTCATGGGCATTAAGTGTAGCAACTCAAACGCAGTTATTTTCAGCATACTGAGTCAACCAATCAGGGAGCAGCAGGGAAACGCAGCATGTTACTTACATACAGCTGTCGGGCGGATAAGAGAATGCCCTTCAGCACAACAGCTGTCAGCAGCTCTTTCTTCTCTCAATGCACATTTATAACATATAATTCATGTCACAGCTCGACTGTACACACATACACACACACCAAGACATCAGGAACTATTTTTCTCTTAAACACATATTTCACAATTGGAATAACAGGAGGGGCAGCGCTCCAGCGCCCTTAATAAAGCAGACACATCTGCTTTATTGCCACAACAATAGTTGTGGGTTGAACTGTTTAAATTCACTGAATTTGAAATGAGCAGGTTTTTGTTTTTTTTAATGATACAAAGTTTTCTCAACATGTGTTTTCAGTTTGAGTGAATTTGAAATTCTAAGGGTAACAAAATTAAAAAAAAAAAAGGTAAAATAAGGTTACATTTTTTCAAAAACAACACTTCTGGTAACATTTTGCAAAAAGTGTAAATTAATTAACATTAGTTAACACAGTAATAAGCATTTACTAACAGTTAATTAACACGCCAACTATAATTTTTTAACGGTCTAAAGCCACAGTATAAAGTTTCATTTTGGGGATACACGTTGTCAACTTTAGAATAAAGGTCACAGATTGATAAATTATTAATTTAGGTTACTGAAGGTTTTATTAAGGTTATGTTCAAGTTTCTGTGACAAAATATTTCTCATTTCTCAATTAACATTTAGTTCATGGGCAGTACAATGCAATGTTAATAGTTGAGTTGGAAACTATTGAATTGAAGTTCCTTAGTGAACATGAGGTCGGATAGTAAATGATTATATGACACATTTATTACTGTTAGTAAATGCTTATTAATGCATTAACTAATGTTAATTAATGTAGACTTTTTGAAACACAAAGTGTTACCAGTAGGGTTGTCTTTTTACAGTGATGGTTGGTAAATTTATAGTTAGCTTGGTCTAATTCAATCCCTGCAGCCACTCATCTTGTCACGTATGTGCTGTTGCTTAAGTTTTTTTTTTTTTTTTGCTTGCTTTCAGAAGAACGTTGGATCGTAACATGAAACAGCTTTGTGTGCACGAAAAGAGTCATGTAAAAAAGATTAAAACTATAAATGAGAAGTGAAATATTGTCAGGAAATTGAAATGAACAAAAATACAGAAAAATATATTCTGCATATATTGACTTGTTCTCCAGACACCTGCATAACGAGGATGTGTGTAAATGACTCAGTGGACACTTTCCTGATTAATTATAACTGGGAACAAAGGTAAAACAAACCTGAATTTAAAATTCAAAATGAAAAACTAACATGGGCTATACGATCATCATAAACCCACCGTTCACACACACAGTGGCGCTGTTTACAGTAATGTGAGTCAGTAATATTCTACAGTAGTTCCAAGGCCGCTGTAACACTTGGGGTTTTCCAAAGTCCTCCCCACTATCAGTGTTGGAAAATTAGTGAAAAGTAGCTTCTCTTAGAAGACGACAGACAGGCCAGTATAGGATCTTGCGTTCTCAACATGAGATGTGTCACCCGGCACTCAGCCCAGACCACAAACACAACTAATGTGACATCAGGCAAACTGAGAGACTTGTGTTATTCAGGTCAGCATGATTACATTAAAGTATTTATTTTTTCCTTTGCTGAGCCTGAAAGCAGGCACAGAAAGCACCCGAAAGCATAGCATCATAGAGTAACTGCAAAATTCACGAGGGGCACCTTCCGAAGCGGTGTCAGATTAACCTGCTCAGTGGATTACAATAAAAAAAAAAAAAAAAAAAAAAAAAAAAAAGAAGGAAGGATGACAGATTTTTCCAATGTGTGACAATGCGTCCAGGAGCGCGGCCATACAAACTGTAGCTCTAGCTGTGATTAAAACACCGCCAATCCCACAGGACAGCTTTCCACATCCCTGGCCTGCTGTTTAGACTCACAGCAGTTACCGTGGCAACACAGGGCATCAAAACACAGGCACAATGACAAATAGCAGCATCTGTGTGTGTGTGTGTGTGTGTGTGTGTTTGTGGGGTCATTGAGGTTCAGTCTGGGTGGTAATGTGAGACCAAGATGAAACCCATCAGCACATTCCAGTGGGCCTCGGTTTTTCTACACTTTAGACAGAGAGATTGAGTGAGACAGAAAGAAAGAAGGAAAGAAAGCATCCTATTCAGTAACAGTCCCATAATGACAGAGCACTGTCTCCTGCAGCTTTATCCCTCTGCAGTAACGACACACTTCAGCACTGCCTCGCTGCATGACAGCGGCAGACGGAAGAATTTGCTTCCCACAAATATTGTCTGGATATCTGTGGAGCAGACTCAGAACGCCGACTTTAATTGATGATTGCAATGCGAAAGACCATTTCTTACCCCGCACACTCTGATGTTTGTTTGGAGGAGAAAGTATGCTATAGACAACTTTAAAGATTCACAGCCTCTGAAATCCCCACACCTGGTATTGTTTGATTTTTTTTTTTTCCCACGTCACAGTGTTTCATTGCCCCCTTCTTCATTATTTCTCTCTCTCTTTTTACTCAAGGTTTTATTATTTTCTCTCAAAATCCTCCCGTAATCAAATGTTGAGGGTTATCATAGGTGCTAAACCAATTCAACAGTGCATGTGGTATGTTTTTAAATGGCTCTCTTTAGATGTTCTTAGAAAGTTATATTAATGAGTAGACAGTTGCCGCTTGTTTAGATCCAGTATCAGTACTTTGATATGGCAGCTTTGTGCTGCTCTTGTCCTTCTCTGTCATCGCTCGTTTTCAACGCCTCCCAGTACGCAGCTGTGGACTGCTGTTCGATACAAACTGTAATCAAATGACGTGCTCGTCTGACAACAGAAAACAGATGTAAAAAAAAACAAAACCATGATATGATTCCCAAACACATAGACGCTAGTTTGCTCAGGAGTAACATTATCACTTGAGCTCTGTGTTCAGTGAAATAAGGGGAAAACAGAACAGTTTGGTGTTTTTTGTTTTTACTTAAAAAAGTGAGTTTCTTGGCTTGCCAAGATAAGTTGAGTTCACTTAATCACTAAAAGTTACCTTAACTAGTCCCGTGAACACCTTGTAAACAATAACATGGATATCTAACCACCAAAAAAATACGTTCTTGCATGTTTTGGTCTCTGTAAAAATAAATAAATAAAGGAATACAAAAGCTGCTACTGTTTACGTTTTTGAGTCACTTCTATTTTGTCTTTACAGTGTGGATAAAGCTCACAGAAAAATGAAACACTCGTTTTACCATCCAGCACAGTGCGACTAAAATGATACATTTACAGATGGTTCACTTCTTGCTCCCATTATTCCTTCTGTCCAATCAGAGGTGAAGACACCGGCCCCTATTCACGACAGCCATGTTGACATGAAATTGCAGGTAAACGATGCTGTAATTATTAAAATATATTTAGGTTCTGTTCCATTTAGCACGGCCGGGGCCTATGAGCTGACAAGCAGGGAGCAGCACAGTGACTTCATTTGTCCTGAATGGAACAGAACCTACATTATTAACATGTGAACGCCTGCGTTTTACGCTGATATTTCTTGCCAAAATGGCTGCATATTAATTAATCGGAGCATACGAGGCCAAATTACCCACATGTCACTGTGTGACTAGCCAAGCAACAGGGAGGCATACACTGGAAAAATAGTCACTGTTAAAAGTTTTAATGATTCAAACCAAGCTCAACTTGTCACGTATAGTTAGAACGCCCCCCCAGCACTAACTTTTTAAAGGTTAGAAGTCTGAAATCACGCTGTGGATGCAGCAGTGCTCAAAACACAAGACGAATACTTTTTCTACTTCTTGCTTACTTACTCGTACTAAGAAATGTTCCTTGTAGGAAAGTAATCAGTAGCATTTTTTGCTTGTAAAATCATATGCTCTACGATCCCTCTCCTCTGAAACACGTTTTCACCAGAGCCCAGAGAGAAGGTGATGAGCGGTGATTAAATGTGGTTGCGCTGGTTTTGTACCAGCGGAGGATAGCAGACTGATTGGTGGAAGATCTGGCGTATTTGACCTCAAAACCAGAGCTTTTTATCTTTCTGATGTTTTCTGTGTCTTTCAGCAGCCGTCGGTAATCACACAAACACGTGGCGAGAGACATCCGTCCTCTCAACATCCTTTTGGGCAGAGACTACCACTACAGAGCGCTGCAGTTATGAACAAACAAAGTGTGTTTCAGTAAATGGAGTCATAGCGCCAGACCATACAGTCATAGAAAACTGAGGAAGGGTAAGGGCATCTGATGCGCCTGTGACAGATCTGCTATTCTCTCCTTTTTGTTTTGTTCAGCACGTCAGACTGAATGACTGACGCCCTCTTTCTCTCCGTTCTTTTCTCCAGTTTTCTGATTCATACCACTTTAACAGCCCACATCCTCCTCTCCTACGCATGCCAGAGGAAAAACAAAGAGACTCTGCAGCTGGAAGTGCCAATGGAGGCAATTTTGGGCTGAGAAACATATTAACAAAAATTGAAATGGACATTAGACATTACACATTAGTTGATAGTTATTTCATAGTTTGGGGTTGCTTTGGAGCTGCAGGGGAGCTCACATTGGAATTCAGTCATAGCGGTGATATCATTTCCTTCATCTTTGCTGCTTTGGGATAATTTGGGAGGTGGAGGTTGACTGGAAAGCCCACCCTCCAAACCCATCAGCCCCAGGATGATTAAAGGATGAAAAAAATCCAAAGCAAAACCACTTCTCTGGTTTTCTCCAACATACCAGGCTATCTGGGAGTTAGTGAAGCATTTGCTTCTAATTTTTCTACTTGGTTATGTAAATGTACTGCGATAGCATTAACAGATTTTTTTGGTTACTTGGGGGCAGAAAACCAGCTGTGAACAATGCCAAAACACTGATTGCTACTCATGTTCTCTTTCCTTTCAATTCTTGGCTTTTAGTCCTGAGGCAATTATCCCATTCTTTGGTCTAATACTCACCAGCTAGCCGCTAACGTTTCCTGTCCGGTATTCAACCTGAATTTGATGTTATCAGTGGTTTGAACAGGTCATTTTTATGATGAACCCAAATGCATTGGGTAATACGGAGCTCGTTTATCTCCTTCCACAGTTGGAGCAAATCAATAAGTCCATTCCTTCACATCCTTCACATTGGAACACTCAGGTCGTGAATTGATCATTAGACATACAATGACATGCACTTTGACTTCAAATGTCAGACGGTTTACTACATTTGGAACTGACCATCATTTTGAAAATCATTTAGTATATATTTGCATTGAAACATATTTGATCCATTGATAATATAAACAAAGAATGACTGCCAGTAACAGCTTAAACCTGTTCAAACTAATTTATTATGTATAGTATGAGTCACTGATTGTATAAAGACGGATAACATTTTGGAAAGCTTCCATCCAATTGACCTTCATGAACTAACGACGACATTATTTTCATCTAAATTGTCAACCTGTATACTAGACCCCATACCTACTAGGTTGCTCAAAGAGGTTTTACCCTTAATTAGCAATCCACTACTAAACATTATCAATCTATCCCTTGTAACATGTTATGTGCCCCAGTCATTTAAAGTAGCTGTAATTAAACCGCTCCTAAAAAAAACCTACCCTGGACCCAGAAGTTCTAGCTAACTATAGACCAATATCCAACCTCCCCTTTCTTTCAAAGATTCTAGAGAAAGCAGTAGCGAAACAACTACAGTATGTGGCTTTCTTCAGTATAATAGTCTATTTGAAGAGTTTCAGTCAGGTTTTAGAAAGCATCACAGCACAGAAACAGCATTGGTAAAAGTTACAAATGACCTCTTCACTGCATCCGATGAGGGACTTATCTCTATACTAGTCTTATTAGATCTTAGTGCAGCTTTTGACACTATCGATCATGACATCTTACTACAGAGGATGGAACACCAAATTGGCATTAAAGGATCTGCTCTAAGATGGTTTAAGTCCTACCTATCTGATAGATATAATTTTGTTCATGTTAATGATGAATCATCAAGATATGACAAGGTTAGTCATGGAGTCCCACAAGGTTCTGTGCTTGGACCATTACTATTTACTCTATATATGCTTCCTGTAGGTAAAATTATTAGAAAGCACTCCATACATTTTCACTGTTATGCAGATGACACACAACTATACTTATCAATGAAGCCAGATGAAACCCATCAGTTAGCTAATCTACAGTCATGTCTTAAGGACATTAAAAACTGGATGTTTCATAACTTTTTAATGTTAAACTCTGACAAAACTGAAGTCATTGTGCTGGGCCCCAAACACATTAGAGACTCATTATCCAGCAACATAGTTAATCTGGATGGCATTGCCTTGGCCTCCAGCACCACTGTCAGAAACCTGGGTGTTATCTTTGACCAGGAGCTGTCTTTTAACTCACATGTTAAACAGATTTCAAGGACTGCTTTCTTTCACCTCCGTAAGATTGTTAAAATCCGGCACATCTTGTCTCAACAAGATGCAGAAAAACTAGTTCATGCGTTTGTTACTTCCAGGCTGGATTACTGTAATTCTTTATTTTTCGGTTGCCCTAACAAAAATTGAAAAACCCTTCAGTTAATCCAAAATGCAGCAGTGTGTGTACTGACCAGAACTATACTGGCTTCTCTGCACTGGCTCCCAGTTAAATTCAGAATAGAATTTAAAATCCTTGTCCTCACCTACAAAGCAATTCATGGTCAGTCACCATCTTATCGTGAAGAGCTCATAGTACCCCATCGCCCATCCAGAACCTTACGCTCCCAGGATGCAGGGTTATAGGTGATCCCAAGAATCTCCAAAAGTAGAATGGGAGGCAGAGCTTTCAGCTATCAAGCTCCTCTCCTGTGAAACTATCTTCCAGTCTTGGTACGGGAGGCAGACACACTCTCTGATTTTAAGAGTAGGCTTAAAACCTTCCTTTTTGATAAAAGCTTATAGTTAAGGCTGGCCTATCTAGCCCTTAGTTATGCTGCTATAGGCTTAGGTTGCTGGGGGAACACTCCATGATTCACTGAGCTTTCTTCTCTCCCCCCTCTGACTCCGACTCCTTCTCTGCTCCTGTAAATATCCATATCCTTACACTAACTTTACTTCTTCCCCGGAGTCGTTGTGCTTTACCATCCTGCAGGTTTTTCTAGGTCGGGGTGGGAGGTGCTGCTGTGGTTCTGCCTGATGCCCCCTGGCCACATTAGGAAATGAGATCCTGTGACTTGGATCCTGTGACTTGGATCCTAGGCTGGATTTCCAAGTGCAAATCGGGACCCACAGATCACAATGGCTTCTGGATCAATAGACTACACCTGCTTCTGGACCACTACACTTCACATATCCCTGGATTTACAGATTCTACATACTCTTGGACTCAGCAACACCCAGATCTTCCTATATGGAGTACAATGACTCCTGGACCAACAGAGTACACATGCGTCTGGATCACTAGACTTTCCATACATCCGGATTTATAGAATCCACAGACTCTGGGACTCATGGTTGTTTTATACATTCTAAGTGAACTGTTGTTATCATGTTTTTGTGTTCTGTACAAGTGACATTTATTGCACGTCTGTCCGTCCTAGGAAGAAGGAGCCCTCCTCTGTGGCTCTTCCTGAGGTTTCTTATTTTCCCTGTTTAGGGTTTTTTAAGTTTTTCCTCACCCGGTTCGAGGGTCTAAGGGCAGAGGATGTCACATCTGTACAGTTTGTCAAAGCCCAGTGAGATAATGTGTAAATTGTGATTTTGGGCTATACAAATACAATTTGAATTTGAATTTGATTTGGTAACATGAGATATACCCATAAGAGAAGCCAAATCATCTCAACTGCCCCCTGGTGGTTGGCTGCACTATAGGTCATAACCCCCTCCTTCTACGTTATTTCATAGGACTTGGGCCAAACTAACAACTCAAAGTACTCCTCAAATACATTTTCTGTTGGTTTCTGTCTTTTTAGGTAGTCACACATCTGTTACACATTGCTATTCAAGTGTTCATTTTTTCTGATCAGTTTGGTTTGATGCTATAAAAAAGGAATGAAAGGTCATGATTGATAGCTGAGCTCGGATCCCAGTAGGTGGGAAGGAGTAATTTGATATTGCAACTCCTTTTAAGACCACAAAGACAGTTAACTTTTTGAAGTTAAAACAACTGGGGATAGGACGAATGGATGGATGGAAAACTTGAAAACACAACACTGCAGCCAGCGGCACACTTCTTTGTTAAAGCTATTATTGGAACCTTTTCCTGTTATGATCAATTAAAATATCTGGGGTGCAAGCGCCCATCTTTGGAAGATGTTTCATAAGGCACATTCTGCTGAATCACTGTGCATGGGAAAGCTTCTGCACACCTCATAACATGAGCATGTTGAGCATGTGCCAGGTGCCTTGCACATGCTCGATAGCCAGATAATTGACTGCTCATGTGGGCAGCCAGCCTGAATGTGTACAGTGTATTACACACTGTATGTACTGTGAATGGTACAGTTATCCACTGTCCAAACTCGCCAGGGTGGAGCTGCAAAAGGAATATTAAACATGCAGGACACTGACTCCTGTGTTACACACTTCAGTTCCGAGCACAGATTACACAAACAAAGTCTGGTAGAAGCTTGGAAGTCAACCTTTATTGATTAAGTAAAAATAGGTCACGTCAACCAACAAGAGAAAATCATATACGTCTTTCATATTTGCGTCAGTACTGCTGTTATATATGCGTAAAAAACACAGATTAAGTAATGTATCTTGCATTGATTAGGAATGACAATGACCGTAGAGGTTCCCCTCTCTGATCCTGCATCAATCTTGTCTTGACATCTGTTTCAAGTCCAATTAAAAGGCATCTTTAGAGAAACTTCATGTCGGACATAACGCACAAATGTGTCTAATAGCTCAGCTTTGAGGCACTGAGATGATGAATGCAAGTGGTGGCATTCACAGCGGTACATGGCACAAGTGACTGAAGTACCTAGAGTTCTTTATACAAGTATAAAAAAGTATTAAAAAAATAAGAAAATTCCAGAAGGCACAGGATATAAAAGGAATACCAGCATCTCTCAACTCTTTTCTACATTCTGAAGGTATCTCCAATTTAGCATGTAGTCACTGCTAACATGTACAGGTTGCTAACAACATCAATTCATAACGTCCGCCAAGATTCATGTAAATTTTTAAGTACACAGAGCAGAAAACATAGTCTAATACTGTTGGTTTTAAAGTTTCTGAGTGTAGCTGAGGGGTTGAGACATGCTGTTAAACCTTCCTTGACTTTTGACTGGCTAGCGGTTGTGTTTCTAAATTCTGCTCACGGCGTCCATGTTGGTGAATGGACGCCTTGTCGATATTCAAGTACTCTCCTCTGTTTCTCCTGGGGGAGTACAATAAATTAGATGCTCTTTGAACTGCCCTGCAGTTGCAATGTGACAGGTGGCGATAAAACTGTAGACATAAATCACACGTATTTGTATCAAAGTACAGTATCAGGATCGTGTATACAAGAAAACTGTGAGGAGAGACGGTAACCTGATTCCTAGTTGCTCGATTTCATACATTTTTAACGCGAACGTTGCCCAACAGTCTATGTGCGCAGATATCCTAAAAGAAAAAACAAAAAAATATATACTGCTGTAGTCTACAGTAAATTCAACTACATGAAAGGGTGGTTAAGGACAAAATCCAAAGCCTCAAAGACAGAACATTCAAACACATGAAGAACATACCTTCCACTCAACATCTTTACACTTCCCTGTCAATAAATGGAAAGCTATGGAAAAAAATAACTGGACATCAAAATCATGTAATCATTGATATAATTTCTGTATCAAAGGGCTGGGATTTGCTGCATTAGCATGCTGTTGAAGAAGAAACATTAAAAATAGGGTGAAGAGAAAAAAAATCAGTCGTACTGAGAACAAGGAATTTCAATCTGTAACAAATCAGGTACTCTCCATCACTAACAAATATAATTCAGCAATGAAGAAATATACAAACCCTTTCTTATGCAAGATTAATGTGGTTTGTCAGAATATTTATGAACAACCTGCTTTTCAATTTAACCTCACTCAGTAGTTGATAAGGACAGAGAAATTTTGTGGTTGCAGTATTCGTCGGTGGACTTCCTGTCCCTAAATGCTTTGCTGTCCAGCAACAATCCTTCCTGATCTCACGCGCGCCAGCACTTAAGTAAAATATCTCCTCGTGTCGACATGTTCCCTCTCAGTATGTTCATGTTCCCTCTCAGCAGTTGTACTAAACAGAATGTTTAGTACAACTGCTTGTCAAAGTTTTTGAATTTTTAGGAGGGTTTAACTATTCAAAACAATGAAACAATGACAAGTTATGTTAACGTTATATC
>KV751339.1:9794707-9806015 GCA_001698575.1 Mola mola
TGGTCTGCGGGTTTGGGCCTCGGCTGCGGCTGACTCCTCTTTCACTCTTGTGAAGTTGATGCATCGACCCTAAAGGGAGGAGAGAGATGATTAAAAACAATTTTGACTTGTCGGTTAGTCATTCACTGGATGGATTCCATCTAGAGCCAGAAAGAGGTTAACATCTTTCTTCTTGAAATGCTCTCTAACAAATAGCAGTTATAGTCATGAAGAGACCACTAAGGGGTTAAAGAGAGGATTGGAGTTGGAGGCTGGTGCCAGTGTGAGAAACTTGTAAAGCTGATTTATCAGATGAAACTAATTAATTTGTTCTGGCAGAAATCAAAATTTATTGCTGAGCTACTAGTAAAATATTCCACTGACGATCCGCGTCCACAGATGACACTGACAGTAACTCCACCCGCTCCACAGGCGCGTGTGGTTGAGTGAAACAATGATAATCTGCTAACAACCAGTATCAGCCACAGTGGAAAAAAAGAGAGAAGATGGTTGTTGTGCATTTCCCTGCTTTAAAAAGCTTTTTGTCAAATGAAATATTTGCAGTGAAAGAGTATGAATGAAAGAGAGATGACCATAAGATGTCTGTATATTTTGTGATTTTCATAGGTCCTGTACATGACATCTATTGTAAGTCTATCCAGCCATTATTTACTGTTAAAGGGGAGGAAGGAGGATGTCGTAAAGCACACTGAGGCACTGCAATATGGTACTGCGCCTTTTTCCAGTCCTTGTGTTAAGCTAAGCTTACCTGCTGCTGGCAGTAGCTTCATTTTTAGCATTTAACAGATTTGAGAGAGGCATAAATCTTCCCAGCTGACTCAAGGAAAGCATGTTGTTGCTTTTTAAAAAATGATTTATCCAATGTGCTCTTCAATTGGTGAGGCAAGTAAAATATCAAGGTAAGTGTGTTCTTTCATAGGCTGTATATAAATATGATGATCTTGATAAAAATCAATCGCCCTCTGATGGTGGGCTGCATTATAGGTCATAAACCCCTCCTCAATTATTTGAGATAGGAATCGAAGTACATATCAAATTTTTTTTTCATAAAGATGATTTCTGTTATTTTGGTTAATTCCTGTCATGCATATTTGTTCAGGTGTTCAGTTTGGTTTTCATTAGTTATTTGATGCCATATACTGTAAGTGGGGTGAAATGTCATAATTGACATTCCACAGAGGGTTGTATGGGGGGAACTGGATAGTGCGGCTCCACTCCCTGGGGGATACTGTGCAGAGTCTGGCTCCAAATAACAGCGCTTGGATCCTGGATATTTTAGCTTCATTTTTGTACAATGTAAGGAAGTGACAACACGTTTTCCCATCGTTATTTATGTCGGCGGTTTCAATGTGTTGAGCTTTGTTTCCTCTAAAAACCAATTCACACTGTTTTTTATGTTTTAACTGGACATCGTTCTGTTAGCAAACAGCTGCAGTTTGAATCTATGAACATTTTCCTTGGCTAAAGAAAGCCATGCTGCTCATTCTCTCTTGCTGAACACCTCCACTGACTTCAGTCTTACCAAGTTCATAAAAGTTTCTAGCCCTGGCCAGATCTGTGTGTGTGTGTGTGTGTGTGTGTAAGAGGGACGTGGTCGGTCAGTTGGTGGAGACAGCACTGACAGTTGTCTACTTTAATGAAGGTATTACCTCATGTCCTCAGTAAATGGTGCTCTGGGGAGACTGTACGGTATACTCTTACGTCAGTGTTAGGGAAGTGGTTTGGTGACACTCACACTCTAGGGGCTCTATCCTGTTTCAAATGTAGATGACTGCATCCTTGTGAACTGTGGTTGTTCGCTGGAAAATGATGTGGTATCATCAGGTATGTATGTGCTGTCTACACTCACACATATGCATTTTAAACAAACACACACCGACACAGACAAAGTGCAGAGGCTCGGCTGAGCACACATGCAGAGGGGTCGGCTGGTTCAATGAAAGCCTGCTCACTCTAGTTGCTCCCATATGGGTTGGACTGTGGCACCACATCGCTTCAAGTTAGAAAAGATGTGCCCCATGCTTGTTTTCACTCTTTTTCTTGTTTTAATTTCTTGTTGAAATAAAACATTATGCTATCTGGAAATAAGCCGAGCTGCTGGCCTGGGATATGTTTTTGTCGCTTCGTTACAAACCGCAAATGACTTAAAGAGATGGCATGATTTGAGGAGAGAGAAGAAAGTCCCGCGGCATGCAGAACTTACAGATGCCGCTGTTGAACTGAGACTTAATGACTAAGGAAAACATATAGATATATATATATATTAAATCTGACTGACAGTTTGCTTCAGTAAAGATGTAATCACAAGCTAACGGTGACTTTTTCTTCTCTCACTAGTCTCAGGGAAAGCTCAAAGACAAATCATGTCTCTGTACCAGTCTGTACCATGGTGCCAAGAAAACACACTTATATGTGGAATTCCCATTAAAAGAGATCATTGGAAAATTCTCTGCTAATAAGGCATGATTTTAAATAGATGGAGCCTGATGCCTGATCAGCAAGACAGCCGACTGTGGAGAGGAGAAAATGGAGATGGTGGAGGACAGGAAACACAAAGAAGCATGAAGAAGTTGATGCAAGAGAAAAACAAGATTGCCGATATTTTTTTCCCTTAGTCATTTAAACTCAGTGCTAAAGTAAACATACTAACATGCTGAATCGTGCCAGGTATAATGTTTACTATTTTCCCTACCTTACTTTATTATGTTGGTATGCCACTGCAACATTGGCTAATTAGCACTAAACACACTGCTAATGTGGCTAAAACCCAAGTAGCCATCTGTGCCATATCATTTACCACTGAATCATATCATGTCTGTGAATTCTTCCTCACACACGCAAACCAAACTCAGCTGTGGCTGTTTGATGCAACAACTTCATGTAGTAAAACTGAACAACGTGTCTGATCGGTGAAGAAGAATTTTCATCAGCTAACACACGAATGCATCAGAAAACATCCTATGGAGCTATGACATGTCGTCTCAGTGCGAGCAGCGGTTCTGCTTTTCTGTCAGTTTTAATGTGAAGCAGGTGTTGGAAGTGAGACTGGACTGACAGGACGGATATGGGCCAATGGAGGTTTTAACTAGCACAAGAACTGAGGACTGAATGAGACTGGGAGAGTGATGGAGGACGGCAGTGCAGGATGAGTAATAGTAACAGATGACAGCATTTTCATGCTGTAGAGGTAAGAGAAGTTTCAAACATAGTAACGCACTTTTAAGGGGCTAGGGTCTAATTTCACTCGAGGATGGATTTTCAGACACTTAGGTACACTTCATATCTGAAAAATCCCTCTGAAATGTGATTTAAGAGTTTAGAAGCAACGGCTTCAATATTTTGACCCCTGCCAACAAAGTTGTTTTCACCTTTCTGAATGCACTGTATGTACGACTATTCCCAACACAACAAAAATTTGGCATGTTGCTTGGGTATGACCCAAAAGAAATTGATTAACTTTGTTTATGAACAAGATGTGGATCCAGATACATTTTCAAAACTGGACATAACTCAAAATAATAATAGATTTTCAATCCAACGAATGATAGAGATTTAAAATCTCCTATTCTAGAGTGTCCTGAAGACGACAGGCAGCATGAGATATGGTTTAAAGTGCAGACAATAATATAAACACAGGTATATTGACATTTACATAAAATTAAGAATAAAGAATGAAAATTATTTATAACGCTGCTGTAAGTATGGTAGGAACTGACTGCTAAATACAGATGCTAAACACCAATCGTCCAATCATAGCTTAGCAACTATGTAGGAACTGTAGTCATGTCAAGCTTGGGATTTCCTCCATCTCAAACTGGTGTGGACAGGACTATATTAAAAGCCATACTCAATTATAGGTAGTCAACTATCCTTGCTAATATTTTGCATGTTATGTTAAAACGCAAATGAAAGAAAAAAAACCAATCCAACAATCCTTATTTGCTTATTGCTCTGTTACTAATTCAAGACAATACAAATGTTGACACTGAAAATTGTTTCAGCTTGTACTGTTTATCCACTTGATTTTTACTGGCAGATTATTATTTTACCTTATGGGGAAATGCAGGACTTTTTTTTTTATCAGTGTCTTTCTATTGAAACGGGAAGTTAAATAAGAGGAATATAGGAAAAATGTGGCAGATGAGTAAAAATGCAAGGGAAGACAGAAATAAAGAGGGTAATACAGCTGTAGGTCACCGCAGCTATAAAAAAACTGCAAGGAGGAGGAATTGAAGGTAAAAAGCTCGAGGAAAGAGGAGAATGAGGGAAGTGAATATGAGTGGGTTGTGAAGAAATTAAATACAATATTTCCATGACACACTGCTGAGGTACTCACATGATCCCCGGGCTGGGGTCTCATCAGGGACACTTGGTCGTACCCCCGGCGAAACAGCGCCCAAATAGCATCGAGTTTACCCTGAACAGAAAACAGAGTAGGAGGTTTAACGCAAAGCTGGCCACATCTGGACAACAATGCTTCAATACTGCAAAGCCTCAATAAAGTTTGATTAATACTGAGTCTGATGTATAAGCGAACACTGGTCGGTCTGTGGTCCTCAGCTGTGCTCATTCAAACCAGGATTCTACTGCTTTAAATCCCAAACTAATGCACAACAGCTGATTCTGCTGATGAGATACTTCCTCTCTGGTATAAGCTCTGCTGATTAGTCACTTGGTCATATTTTGGTTCACATCTGATTAACTGTAGATAAGTGATCTTTAAATACCCTGTGAGATCATTTTCTCTGCAAATGAGGCAGTTAAAAGAACAAGGACAAGAGGCTAGGATAAAAACAGCATATACGAGTTCAAAAGCGTACTTCTTCTAATGCAGAAAAACAACGGCGTTAAATGAGATCTTTACTGAAAGAAATACTCTTTTAGCCTTTAAGTGGTGAACCAAATTCTGATGTCAAACATATTATGATATATTGCATCACATTAAAAGTGATGAGTCCTGGGCCTCAATCAGACTCAATAAATTAAACTAACCACAACTATTACAGGTCAGGTAAAACAATAGTTCCGACGTGCGCTGACTAATCAGGGAATAAATTCACCTTTTCTCCACAGTGACTGTGTTTCATTATGAACCGCTGCAGCACTGCTTGTTGTCATGAGTCACATTCTAAACACAGGCTACATTTAAGCTGTGAAGTATCAGTGTCCACAGATAACAGTCAGTGCTGCTGCTGTGTGAAAAGCCCTGGTTTCCACACAGGGATGTATTGTGGTGTAGGATAGAAGTAAAAACAGCACTGATGTCCAGATAATGCATCTCTGTTTGGAGAATATGTTGCATTACTTTGACTGTGTGAGCCCATTGATAGTTGGGATATTCAACTAATTAAGTCCTTCTTGCTGTCTTGTGAAAACTTTGCAGCTCTATTTGTCATTCTTATGTTTTAGCATCAGCTCAAGCTTCTCTGTGGGTTGACTTCTGCCACACTCGGTTATTTAAAGCTCAATGGGCAACAGCTCAAAACCCCACAGTGGTCAATTGGTAAACAAAGCAGATTTTTGAGTTCCTGAAAAGTTTACCTTTTGCCATAAAATGTTAATGAACATGCACTGTATAACTAATTCAACAACGTTTTAGTGCACTTTGCCCTGTTCTCAAGGGAAACTGATGTGTGTCTTTACCCTGATGGGCGTGTACCACTTCCTGTTCTGTGGTGGCTTCTTGTTATGACTTTTCTTAGGCTTGGGCTCGAAAGGCTCGTACTCCTGCTCTGGCATCTTCACCACAGCGTTTTTTGGCTTTTCAAGCTTAGCACCTTCTTCAGTTGAGCCCTTCCCTCCCCAACGTACCTACAAACAGCACACAACAAATGAACTTACACTGAAAAGGAAGATGTGAATATCGTCCAATTTCCATCAACATATTTCTGGGTAGTAGATTTAATTACAGCTGTGTTTTAACATTAGCATGTTAGCACGTGTTTTTGTCACCTCCATCCTCTTGATCCCACCGATTCCTCTTCCTCCGTAATATGAAGCGTCCACAGTGGGCCACTTCTTCTTGGGCTGACCATCTTCATCATCAGACTCCTAAAACATGATTATGCACATACTTCATTCAGCTCATCAATACTTTTTAACTTACAAGTTAGGTGTCTCAAATTCTGGTGAATACTACTTGTAGTACTTAATGAGCTGAAAATGAAAAAGAATATAGCTTAAAAGCAATTTTCAGCCTAGAAAGCACTGCTATATGTTATGTTGATAGTAAAAATAGGTAAGTGAAAAGCATATTTAGCTCCCTCTGTTGGTGGGCTGCAGTATAGGTCATAGTATAGTTCCTCCAATATTATTTCCTCAAATAAATGTTTCTGTTGTTTTCACTCTGATGTATGTTTCACTATTCATTTTTTGATTCCACTGCCTAGTTGATACTGCACGGACTCTGGCTCTGAATGATATCACCAGCACGACACAGCAGACATTGTATGTGGCGGATTCATTTTTAAAGAACAGGAGGAAGTAATCTTTGCCATCTTTATTTCAAGTCAATGGTTTGGACTCACGGGCTCAGGAGGAGGTGGAGGAGGTGGTTCCTTGATAACCTGTGAAAGAATAAGACAAAGAACTTAAAAAAAAAATAAAAAAAATGACACTTATTTTTTAAGAATCCCTAAGGCACAGTATAATGGTATAATGTTAAGTGTTACTCTTTAAAATAGCCCACTTCCTGAGTGTAATTTAGGTTTGTTACCACAGTGCAGCAGAGGGGCCAGAACCACCACATGAATAGCAGGGCCAGCAGGAGGAACAACACCAGCAGGGTGATCAGAAGAATGGTGCCATCAAACTGGAGAGCACACACACACCAAACTCTTACTACCATACACACTGTAAAACTGTACCAAAGCAGGTAAATCTGACTGCAACAAACGTGTGGAAAACTAATTCCTACACATCTGAAGCAGCAGTGGAAGTAGTATTGAAAATAACAAGATCACAAAAACAATGCTATTAACGTTAATTTTATAATAGAAGTGTAATCATGATAAGATGAAAGAAACAAAACAATACTATTAATGTTAATTTTCTAATAGAAGTACAATAATGATAAACTGAAAGAAAAACTTTTGTGAGTTCTGTTAGTGTAAATGTTCATATTAGTGTCTTCTTGATGACAGTGGTACAGTAGGTGTAAGCAGGTCTCATCTGTTATTCTGCTCACTTGAAGCCACGCAGGCCTCGACTACATGAGCCAAACATGGTTCCCATTACAAGCCACAGATGAAGATTGCATGTGGTTAGACTTTCCCTTATCCATCCTGTGGCCAAGATATTGGGGGGGGCAGAGGGGTCTGTCAGACATCACTGGAACCAAGTGCCTGAGAAATTTTCTTATCACCACAGTTTTCTACATTCACCAGCTGACAAGGAGAATAATGGTTTCATAAACAAAGAAAAAAGTTATTTTCTATACGGTAAAGACTGCTGGGAGGTGGGGGTTGCATTGGTTTACTGGGTTTATTTTCATTCTTAGTTTTACAACAGACCTCAGTTAGCCATCTCAAGTAAGCGACTTGTCCTGAAGCCTGCTGCGACTTCAGCCTACATGGCTCAGTTTAGTTTTGAGTGATAGCTAATTGCCAGTGAGCGCTCTATATCATGAACCACAACACAGCCTTCTGACAGTATTTCTATATATGTATATGATGTCACATGCACTGAGGGAGAACAGCTTCAAAATGCATGTTCCTTCTTGGTTGAGGGGGAGTCTGCCGGGACTCCTCTCCATATGTTTAACATTTGTGTTTTATGTTGTTAAATTGCAGTCTTCAGTTAAACATGCCTAATCTGCGCTTTAAGAGAATGAAGCTTTCCCAAAGACACAGTTAATGTGTGAATGTACACACATCAGCTTCAAGAGTCTGAAAGTGTAGCACTGAGCAGCTCTAATGAGTTGTCATGTTGTGTTACAGGTGTTACAGATGTTCTGATATAATTTTTCCCTTCCAGATACCGATTGCGATACATGGGCTTTGGGTATTGGCTAATACCAAATACTCATCCAATACCAAAATTCTTAATTTATGTAATTCATTTACAGGTAGACAGTGTTTCCAAATCTCAGCAGGCAGTTTTGCTGTGTTTGATCTTCTACATTTGAAATGTTCAAATAAAAGCAGCTTGTGTTGATGCTATCTCACTGAAAGATAGGTAAGACTCACATTATATCCGTTCTTTTTCACCACTCTAAAACAATTGCTAACCGTGCTGGCTTTTAGGGCAGCGAAGAAGAATTGATATCAGTAATTTAACATTAGAGTAGAGCTAATGGAGTTAATTGGGATGTAGCAAGGTTCCATTTACGTGGTATCAGATTAGTACATGGACTCAGTATTTGCAGATTCAGATACTTGGTGGCATTTCCGTTACTGCAGGAAATGAAACAACTCTAGTTACAGGATGCCTCTCTTTCACTTTAACAACCAAAATGTTGACATTGAACCCGCAAAGCTCATGGTCAGAAACCAGGTTCTCTAGCCCCTGGTCTCCTGCCTGCCCACTGGACACTTCAGAGGACTTATTTTTTTTGGGTGGATCACTACCACAGCCCCCTGTGGTTTGACTTCCCTCAAAAAGGGGAAAAAAACAAAATTGAAATATGGAAGATGAAAGAGAAATAGGGGCTGAGTAAAGGCACTGCAAAGAACAAAACAATAAACTTGTAGGAAAAGTTTAGAAGATGGATAGAGAGGACTGAAGAACGGAAAAAAACTTAAGCATAAGCAACAAGACATTTGTTAAATGACAAAGCATACAAATTCTCAAGGTTAAAGGAAATAAAATATTGCACATTAATATATCTCCAAAAACATTTATTTTAGCATGCAGAAAAATTAAGTTAAGAGTTTTGATTGACACTTTTATGACTGTACGATGCCCCATGTTGAATGATCAATCATCTCTCACTCTCCTGTAAATTAGTATATGGGATTAAAATCTGTCACTTACACACTCAGTGGTGGTGATGTGCACGTTGCTGCTGATGAAGGACAGACCATCGTTCATGCTCACTTGGAGATAAATCACCCTGGAACCAAACACAATGTACAGAAAGGATAAGTAAGTTCTATCATTAAGTAGGGATGTAGCTTTACTTAACCAGAATGAAGCCATTACAATTTACGGTAAAAAAGACAAAAAAGGAAAAAGAAAAATGGTGCCAAAATCTTAAGCATAAACTCTAACATTCTACCAAAACTGCCTCCGATAAATGAGCTACCATGTGGCTTTTTCTCAGGAGCCATGTTTCACTTGTAATTGAGAGATTGAACCCATTTAACCAAACACAAAATCTTCCACTGTGGTTGAAAAAACAGAGAATGAAACAACAAACTTTAAATTGTGTCCCACTAAGCTGCACAGGGGGCTCAAGGCTCGGTCAAGGTTGGATAGATGAACGTGAAGAAAATGGAAATGGAGAAAAAGTTTTTTTTTTTTTTGTTTTTTTTATTCTGAGCAAGTTGTGTATTTTTCCAAGACATGACACAATACTAACTACACTTTCAGGAATGAGAACAATCTCTGCCACACTTGCGTTAATCGAGTATATCGTTTGTGTACACACTTTTCCTCTATGGAGGGCAAAAATTAAAAGCCTTTGTTTATCTCCCAGCCCAAACCTCCTCTCAGTATATTCTGTTCTTCCAAGATTTTTTGGAACTATAGGCATCTGCAGGAAGGTCTGAATCCCTTTTTCTCTTAGGTGGAACAAAACAATTCTGGGAATTTCATGTGACCTCAAGTTGTCTCTTTAGAGCCTGGTCTTGCTCAAAACACATGAATGAAAGGCATGTATTTAACCCTCCCTCAGCTCCAGCCACAAGATTGACCAGGTGGATGTGAATGAGCTCTGGCAGATGGAAAGCAGACTGTCTGACTGATAAACCTGTCTCTCTCTGTCTCTCTGACTCTGTCTGGTTTAAATGAGGCCAAAGGGAGAAAGGAACTGGTTTAGTGGGTGAAGTTCATGATCAACAGCATACGCTGAAAATGTCTGGGAACTTCAAAACAGTCTTAAAACTGAGTAATGGTCAGTTTGTGTTTGATGTTCCAACACAGTATGGCCCGCTGGGTGAAAAACATCCCGCAAATTTAACTTAAAACTTATGTGCTCAGATTAGACATAAACAGTTTGATATAAAAGAAATAAACTCAAAGGGAAGCAGTGTTGGAAAACATTTTGAGGAACTTTGGTTCTGGAATGGAATGTGTTGTTTGGATCACCCAATCCTGTCCGTGCCCGAAAGAGCATTTGCTCCCAACAAACATAAAATTATTACCTCCAACAAAAAGACTATGTTTTACATTCTGTGAGTTTGTTTGTTGTTAGCACCTTTGTGTTTTTTAAAGGATTCTTTAATTCTGTAAACCACCTCAATTATCCCAACCAAATGGTCCAACTCGAGCTGGATCCTGGGAGTCTTCTGCAGTTGATGAACATAAAACTAGGTTTTGATAGGGAGGGCTTCAATTCAAACAGCTACAGTAACCTTACAAATTAAGATACAGACAAGCAATTGCCACTATTTTCCAGGTATTGGCTATTCACTGACAGGTGTATGATAATACATTTAGCCTTTCTTCAGTCAATTAAAGATGAGAAAAAGTGATACTCATCAGGGAAGTCATCCAGACAGAGTGTGGAACACCTTTTCAACACCTCTTAATAACGACAAAAGGTCAAAGCAGCAATAGTAACTGTTGGGTTTTAAATGACGATGTGGTTATTTTCGCTGGCAAAGGTAAATTTAAGGTATGAACATCTGCTAACTGAAACCAGACTCATTAATGTGGGTATTAATTTAATCATGCTCCCTAAAGGATTTTCCCTGCTGACACTTGAAAGACCAGGCTAGCTGCTACGTGGCTTTGATCAGCTAAAACTGAACAAGAAGCCTGTTGGCAGAGGGTGGGAGACTGAAAGGGGTTGAAAGAGGAAGAGACAAATAAAAGACAGATACAGAGAGAAAAAAAGGGAACAGTCAGAGGAGGTTGGAAGGGGATGGGGAGGGACAACAACAAAAAAAACAAAAAAAAAAACAGGCAAAGTGGTTGGTGAGAAGAGCCACGGTGGCACCAGAAGTTAATGCAGGGGTAGAGAGTTGAGAGGTTAAGTGTTGTGGGGACCCGGTGGAAAGTTTAAAAGAACTATGACAAAAAAAAATATACAAAGACAGAAGTCTATTGGTTTAACGTAAGGGTGAAAGGAGGTGAAGGCAGATGATGTACCCTCAGTTTTATAACCCCTCTGCCAAGGCATCAATTAAAGCTTCAGAGCTGGAGT
>KV751339.1:9806076-9837379 GCA_001698575.1 Mola mola
GCAAATACTGATGGTAAAGTGGATTTATATAGGAGAAAAAATTAAAAGGAATTTTTGACCATAATGCTAAAAGTTTGATATCATCACAGAATGAATAATGTCCACTGAACTGTCTCTTTGTAGCATGTTGTACTTGTCTTCCCATAACAACTTCAGTTAGAGAGGTCTGTGGATTGTTAATGATGCAATCTGGTGGATCTCTAAGAAGAGAGCATGGTCAGCTGATATTGAAACTCACTGGTCAGGATAGAATTGGTCAGACCAGAAAAATGTTAGAATGCTGTGTGGTAAAAGTTTAAATAAAATAACCTTCTTAGACGTATTTTTTCACATGCATCTGCGTCCATCAGCGGGACTGAGAACACTGAAGTGATCGAAACTTTGTGATTGTATTTTAATGTATATGTCAATGTATGTGATTCTAAACTAGTCAAAACGTGAGTTAAGCAAAATATTCAGCAAACAAACTCACTGGGGTTAAGAGATGACATTTCAGAGAAAGTGAAGCTGATTTTGTTTTGTTAGCCTGCCCTGTCCATGTTAGTTGTGCATGTATAGCTAAATTGAGCAATTCGTTGTCTATAGTGTAGTGATTCACTTAAGAATATGCTAATTTGACCTTGAGTTTGTGCATAAATTGTTTTGAAAATGTGAAGTCAGAGTGGGCAAGAGTCACAAAGTGATTGTGAAAAAGTGTAACTTCAGAAACATTCAAAGCGTCGAAGAAGGGTCGATAGACTAAAAGCGTAACATAATGTTAAGCTTAGAAATGAAGTGCAGTCACATCGAATTAAAAAGCGATGATTAAGTGAATGATATGCCAAATAAGGTTTGTTAATTATCTAATCGCAACTTGTTTATGTTTATGTAATAAAAACAATTGTTTCCAACCGTTGACTGCACTGCAGGTGCTGGCGTGGCTACAGAGCGCCTTATATTGTGCTAACATGCACTGGGATGTAGAGTCAAGGAATGTGGCCATCGATATGGGTCTTAATAAGAATGTATAGCAGGCTTCTTATGGTCCGTGCCCATAAACACAGGAAAGAATGTGATCCAAAGTGCATATGGATATTGTTAATGTAATGTTAAGCGTAGGACAGTTTTTAATAAAAGGCACTCACTTGCCAACTTCATCGACAACAGGAGCTGGACACAGTAAGAATGTGTTTTCTACACCGGCTGGTTTCTCATCTGAGAGGGAAAAAATGTTTTAATAAATGTACATTCATCCACAGTACACTTTCCACAGGGGAAAGCGCAGTTTCATAAATTGACAAAACAAGGCGAAAAGTGACCCAACTGGAGACAGGAAAGTTAAAGCACATGTGAACTTACTGATTGTAACGGTGTCATTGATTTTGAAGCTGCAGAGCACCTGGTTGATATTTCTGGCATGGAGGAAACCGTTTCCTCTCACCACCACTTGAAAAGACTCTGGTTACAGGACACACATCAACATTTTTATATTTCTTACTCTCTCCGTCAAGCAAAATTACATTTATACTGTATGTAGTCTTTCAATACAAAGTTCATTTTCATGGTTTAGACCACACATTTACAGTTTGATCGGAAGGACAGTATCTAAACTCTGATTGTCTTCCTCCATTACTCAGGGCCTCAGTTCTTTAAGGAAAAATTCACCCAAAATGAAGAACAAACTGAAATGATTTACCACCTTTAAAGCCAAAATCATATAACTATATCTATGAATCTAGCCTGAAATGAATTTTGGCTTTATGAAGGGTGTAGAATATGTCTTTTTAAGATTAATATGATTAATATGGGATGTCTGTCCTTCTGGAAGCTTGTCCTAAAAGACAGTCACACTGTATGTAGCCCGTTTGGAATCAAAAAAAGAGTTTCCGGCTTGTTCAATTGTTCAGGAGAATGCTGCAGCACCTCCAATACATTTTATGGACAACATTTTGTTCAGAAGTTTTGTTGTTGCAAAAACACAGACAGTCCATTAAGCTAAACGAGTAAAAGTAAAGGAAAACGTCTCTCCACTATGCAGGAACTAAGATTAGACTGAGCCAGCAGAACTGAACTGAGCAGTGAACACTTAATGCAGCGGAACAGCAATAAATGCCCTGTTTCAAGTGGTATACTTTTCCCCTTGAAAGATGACAGTATTTCACTGTTTAATAAAAGACAAAAGCAGATGTGAAGAGCATTAAAATATCCCATCCATCCCAGTAGATTTCCTCTTAGTGACACGGATGTCAATATATGGTCATTTTACAGCCTGGGATTGTCATTACTGAATTGAAAGAAGGGGATGGGGCACCCAGTAAAGAAATTAAAACTGTTGAAGGAATGGTGGCACCAATGTAGATGAGTGAGCAGTCACAGTGTGTGTGTGTGAGAGAGAATTTGTCTGTGGGTGTTTAGCTTCTCACCTCCTGCACAGACACTGGAAGGCTCAGCTGCCAAAATCTCAATGCAGGATTTTTTGATGATCTGCAGAAAAACGAGAAAGAAAGAGTTCATTTTTTTCTACACCTATAAGGATGCACGTTTATTTTATTTCGCTTTTAAAAAATCTGAACTGAACGCTACATAAAAATAATTTGTACTCTAAAAATGCCTTCTCCTTCTCTGAAATTAGTAACATAATTTTCCAAACTGCACATTTCAGCAGTCACACCAGAGTCCCTTTTACACAGCCTGTTTGTATTAGGCCTGTTGTGCCTGTCAACGAGTTGTAATGGGGTGTCAAAGTTGTTGCGCTTCTGATACAGCAGCATAGGTAGCAACAACTCTGAATAAACTGCCTACATGAACAGAGTGACCGGTGAGGTGGAGGGAAGGAGAACTGGAAATGTTTATAAGTTGTAGAGACAATGGGAGCTTTGGGAACTGTTAAGCCTCTGGACGAGATCATCTGCCACATGAAAGGTTCAGTAAATGATTCTTATTACCATGTTATTTCCTTTTTTACAAAGTGCTATTTGTCACATATTTAAAACATCACACTAGAAACTGATGCTGCTGTGTCACACTGGTCCTTCCTCTTTCATTGCATAACTTGCTAAAACCAAGCTGTGGAGCAGCATTATGACGTGGTTGCAGTTTTCTGTATAAATAAAGGCTGTTGAGAGGGGTGACTTTGATCCAGTGATATTGCGCAATATCTGTCTATAAATAGTTACAGATATTAAAGTGCTGATGACAGAAAGCAGGGTCTGAAGTTCTTTAAGTTATTCAAGTGCATCACTATGACTGCCTTCCACAAGTGACTATGTAAAAATGTGCAGGGTTATTTGCCTTTGTGAGATTGCCTTTTTCTGGCTGTTAATGGTTACAAACACAGGACAACATGCTGATTAAATCAGTCCTTTCCTGGCATAACTCCCTTATTCATATCAATTGACAGTTTGTAAGAACCCCTCACCTAAACAGCAAGAGTCAAATCATATCTGAACTAGCCACAACCTAGCTGGCAATGTCTGAAAAATAAAAGGGACACTCAAAAATGTCATAACAGGTTTAGAATTTTCAAAAACATAATGAATAAAACAGTGCACATTACCTTTAACGTTTAGCTAGGGACCACGGTGTAACCAGTATTTCTGAAGTCTGTTCTAATGTCTAAATTTAATGTTTTTCCATTTAAGCCAGCCTTTAGATTAGAGGTTATCTGTATGTATTATATTTGGGGAATTGTATACAAAACATATGAATTATTCAGAAAGTTATTTCTCATGTGTTCTTTTAAAGTCAGAACAAACCGCAAACAAGTCTGAGAATTACCTTATAGGAGACAGTATTTTTAAGGTTTAAATAGCCAGAAACTCACAGCTACTCAAATCTGCCCGTGACAGTTGTCCCTGTCATTGTAAACTGCATATCTACCATGTGAGGATTATATTGCACAAAACCACTTCACTCCGGAAAAATTAGCTTCTTTCTTGAGAAAGTCAGAGTAGACCCTGCCTTGTTCTAGAATTTCAACATATGTGAATGCCTTCTATGAATCCATTATACACAAAGAGTTGCAGTACTCAAACAGTGGGCTAAAAACTTTGTAAAGTACTGAAAACAAAGAAACCGAAAAGGCTTGCAATAATGTTTTCCTATTACAGTATGTTAGTGAGTTATGTCATACTTTGACCGGTCTCTTAAGTTCTGACACTCATGGGAGTAATACAAAGTAATTGTATTAATGCAGGACACATTAAATGAAAATGCATGAATGTGCATATTTGTGCAGCCTGTTTTCTGAGCTGAAACAGGAACGCCTCCTGCACAGAGAAGAGTTTATTTACCGAATCAATGACTCCCCGGAGGGCATGGAAGCCGCCAAGCACAGGAAACACATGTTCGATGGTGTCTGCAATGGTGGCCAGCTAAAAGGGGATGGAGTTGGAGACAGAAGTGTTGATGGAGGAAAAAGGGCAAATTAATTCATTAACTAATTTACATAAAACACAAAAAAGCTAGATTGTCAAGAGTTTTTTTTGTAACTGTGTTTAGAGACACCTCATACATTAAGCTGTGTACTGGTTTGACACAATGTCAGGCATTGTAGACAGGAGGAGCTGCACAGTGACAATAATGACCACAAATGATCCAACATCAGGTAATGATTTAATTGAAGGATTGTAAATCAGTCAGTCGAAAGAAGCTTGAAATAAACTTGAGGGAGACACTAAACTCTTGTGTGTTCAATATCTTTTTGAAAATACAGGCGCACGGATCCTCCTCCTCATCACATTGTGGCCGATAGATGAGAATTATTCACACATTACTTCATTCGACCCATGTGTGTGCTGCAACAGCAGTCCAAAGTTAGAAACCATTTGGATTAATTTTCAGGAAATTTCAAATAATAGGTTAGTCATTCTATGCAGAAGCCCCTGAGCGCCTCACAACATAGAGGCAACAGCATTTTCGTTTCCAGTACCCTGGATACCTGAGCACATGTGGGATTTAGTGCATGCATAGTAAACTGTGGATAATTACAATTAAGCTGAGGAAATTATTTTTTATTTCAAACCAGATGTATGACATGTTTGGAAAATGTGTTAACTGGCCAAATATGGCGTGGATTCATTGGATTTGCATTGTTATTACCTGTGTCTCATTAAAGTCTTTGACACCAACACAGTACACAATAGCTCCAAGAGACCTGGCTCGCTCTGCCTGTTGGAAGAATAAGGGAATAAATCTGTTACTTCCAGAAAACTGCCAAAATGTTTCTGCCTCTAATTCAGTCCTGTTACTGAAACAATTCAGGAAATTGAGGCTCAGTGTGAAGTTTCTACCTCTTGCTGTGCAGAGATGAGCTGGTGTTCCTGCAGTTCTCCATCTGTTAATGCAATGATCACGCTGGCTGTGCCTGGAAGAGGCATACATGAATGGTTCAATGCAATTCATAACTAGCCTGAAGCAGGCGTTCATACAAGTGAAGTATGTGATTCTTACCAAAATTCTCTTGGTGTATCTGCTCGTTGGCCTTCAAATTAGAAGAAATTTTCAAGGTCAGATTGTAAGGAAATATCCCAGATTTCACACATATTGATTTACTGCTTTAATTGTGTCCAATAATGCCATGCTCATACTACAGGAGTTTTATAATTCTGACCAATTTTTAAATCGTGCTACATCAAACACATAAGGCAAATCTCCATAGCTGTTCTCCCTAATTTGACACACACACACACACACACACAAGTCTTAAAAACAATAGGGCATTACACACTACAGGATTTTATTACATGCTTTTTGTCGACAAAGGAGAAAAATCCATATTATATGACCACTCAGAAAATGGATGTAAACAGAATGATTGAAGTTCAACAAGTTGCCATAGTTGACAGCATGGGTTAGCTATATTCCATTGAGGGCTACAGGTGCACGTTTAATCTGGGGACAGTGGTATGCTAGCTATTGTTGTTAGTGTAATATTTATGATGGCAGGGGTCACTTCCCCCTCGTAAAGCATTATGTTATATTTAGATTTACATCAAACATGTCTGAAATGATCAGGACACTCTAAATGAGACTGGATCTGTACACACGTCATAATACAGGATCGCTAGGCAGTCAATCAGTTCACATCAGCCTCAATCGGGAATGCACCCAAGAATTTTAGGAGGGAGGAATCTGGCCGAGAATCTGCCTTATTATCCTGTAGTGTGAGCCTGGCATGACATCAAAAGCATTAAAAGACTACCCTGTGCAATCCCAGGTGCATGAATGTGTCTCCACCAGGAATTTCTCTTTTCAGAGCATTTAGCCCCCTTCTAATGTCTGCTCTGCAGAGAGAAAAGATACACAAGTTAGTTTTGATGAGGCTGCTTTTAAGCTGCAGTTTTATCCGACAGTTTATGTCACCTCTTTCAATGTGAGAACTAATACATCTTCTGGTAATTTCCTCCACACAATGAGCACTATGGTCTGAAAATGACTCTAAAGGATGTCTCCATCCTTTTGTAACAATTTCACTTAATGTAATATAAACTTGAGAATATAACTTCAGCTCACACAATAGTGGTTAATAGTGGCTATGCCTAACACAAAACCTTCTCACAAAATACCAGAATTTTAGGGAATAACAGACAGCACCTGTTTTTACTCTTGTGCAATAGTTTGAGTTTGTTTTTTTTATGACTTTTTTCTTGTGCAAGAGCATACTTTGTTAGAATAACATCTCAATTTGCAACACAAATTTAACTTAAGTTGGTTTTGAGTACCGACATCAGTGAACAAATTGTATCACTTGTAACTTATTTTACCTGTTTTCTGTCAGTTTCATGATGGTGGATGCTCTGGATGAGAATGTTATGAAGGACATCCTCAGCATGGGACTGGAACAGAAGACCATCCACCCAGCATTAAAAATCACACAGATGAACATGCCAAAAGCTGATGGTAAGTGCTAAAGGCAATGCGCAGCAGTATTTACTGGTGAATTCCCACATTGCACAACAAAAGTAATACAAAAAACAGAGTATTATTCAAAAACACTGTGATACAGAAGCACAAGAACATGTTGTTTCTCTCACAAACACATATTATAACTGGCAGTCACGCATCATGAGTTTCACTTTAATGCCAGAATCTGTTTCCTTTGAGGTCACGTCAACATGTTGTGAATGAATTGCTTAATCTTGAATGCAGTGGAGAACAGTGAGCGACACTTTTTGAATGTGTTTAGGATATGAAGCCCTGTGCATGACAGTGACTACATGTTGGTATTTCATCTCCATCAGTGAATCCTCTTATGTGGGTAAGATTGTTACTTTTGTTTACTCATGAAAAGTTGCATTTACAAACGAAATTGCGCAAAGGTAAACACAGATTTTTTTGTAGTAAAAAAAACGAGTTGTGTTGTTTATGAGAGAAAGTAAGTTCATGCAGATTTGCCCTGTATAAAATGTTTGAACAGAACAAAACAGAAACTTAGAGGATGGTCGGTTCTTTGCTGTGATCTGAACCGCAAAGTCTGAAGTGTTGCTGTGGCCTTTAAGCAGGGTGAGGCCCAATGAATGAAATAGACCATTTTACACTGTGGTGTTTGTGTTTTGGAGCTGTGTTGTATGGACTAACTTATTATTTTGTTGCCATAAATGGGCGCAAATACTTTGGTCATATCTCCAGAATTTTCCTTTTGCTTTTTTTTTTTTAATTAAAGAATGAATGCAGGAATACTCTAAGAATGATTACAACATCATGTCAAAATAACAATGAACATTATGCAGGTGTGTTTTTTCATTAGCTTACAGTGACTTCATTGTCAGAATCCAACTCTAAAACTAACCCTACGAGGACACAGTACAGTTTGATTATATGTTAATGTTGACTGCAAAAGGTTTACATGTTTGATATATAAGGAATCAATGTGGTTAGTTGTAAAAAAAAACCAACCTGATACTATGAATACTTAATGTATTTCATGAAGGATTTACATATAATGTAATGATGTCACAGATGCTTTTTTAATGACAGTGTCTCAATAAAGGACAATCTAAGTACAAAGAAGGAGAAATATCATAATATATAAAATGTATATATATGCCCAATATAAAGTGTGATATTAATTTAAGGCCATAGTATTCAGCTTTAAATGTCACTTTAATGGCTACATAGATCTATTTTACTTGTAACATTGCAATACAGTTTTTTGCAACATTTAACATGTAACATTTAAGTACAAAGATCTGACTTGACACACTTTGCAGTGTTATGTTGGTTATTTTCAGCCACTGAAAGAATTTATCACCCTTTCCCCTCCTTTAAAACAGCTGTAAAACCTTGTCTATTCATACAACTTGCAGTGACTGCTGGGTAACCCCACTGACGCCAGGCCGGCTGAAGAGACAGAGTGAAACATCAGCCTGGGTGCTGAGTGACTTAGCATATGGCCAAATGTAGCTATAGGACAGATTTTATTTTACTTCAGTGGGGTGACTGCTGTGTAAAGTGTGTGTTTTTCCTGAGTGATCAACATTTCAGAGATGCAAAATGTTGAGTGCAAAGGCATTAATGCTGTTCATCATCTATAGGTGTAGGCGGTCTGGTAGTGGAACATTTCAAATGTTTAAATATACTGTCCACCTATGGACTGTCTACTTTTTTCCGACAGTGTGTTGATGAATTCATTGTGTTAACGTGTATGTCTACATACATAAGTGTTTCTTACCTTTTGAATTTCTCAGCTAAATTCTCGACAAAGTAGTAGATTTCCTCCCAGTGATGCTTAACACTGCCAGACCTAAGACAAGGAAAAAGGGAAAACCACTTGCTTAAGATATATATATTCAAAATGATTACTGATGGGTGGCTACTTAAACATCCTTGAAACACTGATGATGTTATGAGTCATGTACAATAGTTATGAAGACACATGCAGTAACTGAAAAAAAATTCACCTCAGTCGTCAAGTTACATTGCGCTGTTTGTGAGTACTACTCTGAAATTTATTAAGATTACTCTTCTAATTGTTGTTCTCCTCCCCTTCCTCCTCAGACTCCTCAGCTTCCTGCCTGTCTGCAGCTCCTGCTTGTCCGTTACTACTCAACTTATTTTAAGTAAAACTCTTAAAAATATTCTGGCCAACATGGACCCAGGGGCCATCTCATCATTATAATGAGCCCTCTCTTCTCAAGGAGCAGCAATCAGACGACGTGAAAGAAGCATTCAGGAGGCCATCTCACTGCTTCAAACACTGGCTCCGCAGGTGACTCAACTCAACAATCAACTAGCCCAGTTATCTGCTCAATTGGCTGCCTCTCCATCTATCTCCATCACTCCTCCTCCAGCCTCAACACTCACCAGAGAGCCTTTCATCACCACTCCTCAACATTAATCGGGGACTCTAGGTGAATGTGGTGCGTTTTTACTCAAGTGCTTGTTATTTTTCAAACAGCTGCCATCCACTTACTTTACTGATCGTTTACGTGTCACATTCATTTTGGGTCTGTTGACCAGTAAAGCTGCTCAGTGGGCGTCTGCAATTTGGCAGAATTCATATCCTCTTTTAGCTGCCGAGATGAAAAAAAAATTTTGATCTTCCTTTCCAAAAGTAAAGTGACGATTACTCACCCTATTGCAAGGTAATTCTTCCACAGCCAAATATGCAGCAGAATTTCCCATCTTTGCTGCTACAGTGGTTGGGACTACCCCGCCTTGCAAGCTGTGTTTTTCGTGGACTGTTGAACTCAGTTAAGGATGAGCTTGCCACCCGAGGATAGTCCAACAGTCTAAAGTCACTAATATCTCTTACCGTTCGTTTAGATAATCGCCTTCGAAAACTCAAATGCAAGAAATCCCTTCATGTTACCAGTAAAGTTAAAACCACCAGTCCACAGTGCAATTTTTGGGGCATCATTCTACTCCCCGAGCTCCCTCAGATAATGTTTTCTCTTCCGGACCGGAACCGATGCAGATGGGAATAACTCATCTATCTGTGGAGGAAAACAACAATGTTTCTTGGACAACCTCCATCTCTACTGTGGTTGACCGGATCACCATTTCTCCAGCTGCACCATTCGCCCCAAAGGCTGGGTTCATCAGGTTTTGAGGAATTGTGATGTTGTGAACCGTGAACTTCTGGTGGTAGTCCTGGCAATACAGGAATGGAGACACCGGCTAGGGGGAGCAGGATAACCTTTCCTCCTTTGGAAGGACAACAAGAGCCTTTCTTAACTTTGCTCTGCCCAGAGACTCAACTCCTGTCAGGCCCGCTAGGCTCTGTTCCTGGTTACGCTTCTCCCTCTCCTATCACCCTGGATCCTGCAATATCAAGCCCGCACTCTCTAGGCTCTCTGCCCCAGATGCTGAAACAATGCAAGAACCGGCTGGAATCCTTTCTCCTGACTGCTTTGCTTCCGCTGCGCAATGGGAGGTTGAAAAATTAATTACTGAATGGCAACGTGATAATCATAATCCTGGCACCGGCACCTCCGGACGACTCTTTGTTCCAGCTTCAGTCCATTCCCAAGTTCTTCAGTGGGCTCATTCAAATAAAACAGCCTGCCACCCTGGCATTAACCAAACTCTCTCCTTACTCAAGGAATGATTCTGGTGGCTGACAATTTCTCAGGACACCTAAGCTGCTTCCCACCCTGCTCCACCTGCGGGAGAAGTAAGACCACTCATCAGACTCCGTCTAGTCCTCTCTGTCCTCTGCCCATTCTTCATTGACCTTGATCTCACATTGCTGTGGATCTCGTCACTGGACTGCCACCCTCTCAGGGTAAGACAATTATACTTGTAGACGTGTAGACAATTTTTCTAAGTCTGTGCCCTATGTTCCTCTGCCAAAATTACCATCCTCCTCTGAGACTGCTGAACTCCTTATCCACCATGTCTTCAGATTTCAAAGAATTCCATTTGACTTTGTCTCAGACCGTGGTCCACAATTCTCCTCACAAGTCTGGAAGGCTTTTTGTCAGGCCCTGGAAGCTATTGCCAGTCTCACGTCCAGTTATCATCCTCAGTCATATGGGCAGACAGAGCGTGCCAATCAGGATCTGGAGACCTCCACTGTCTTACCTCCCATCATCCTTTTTCCTGTAGCACCTTCCTTCCATGAATTGAGAGAACACAACACTGTATTCAACTCATCCACTGGAATGTTGCCTTTCATGGTCGTTCAAGGTTTCCAACCCCCACTTTTCCCTGACCAGGAAACAGAGGTTGCCGTCCCATCTGTCCAAGCCAACATCAAACATTGTCGCCAGGCGCTCCTCAACCTGAATCAGGGAGTACATTGATCCCGGTCACTCTCCTGCTCCCAAATATCAGCCTGGGCAGAAGGTCTGGCTCTCCTCAAAGGATCTACCCTTACAGGTCGAATCCAGGAAGCTGGCACCTAAATTCATAGGGCCTTATGACATTGAGAAAAATATCAATCCATCCATGGTCAAATTAAAACTTCCGTCTTCTCAAAGTTCATCCAATTTTCCACATCTCCCTGATCAAACCTGTTGCTTCTAGTCCTCTGTGCCCTCCAGCTGATCCCCCTCCCCTCCTCCGGGTCATCGATGACGCTCCAGCTTACATCGTCCGGGAGATTCTGGATGTTTGTGGCAAAGGGTTCCAGTACCTCGTCGGCTGGGAGAGTTATAGCCCAGAAGAGTGGTCCTGGATCTCCCGCAATCTCATCCTGGACAGGACCCTCATTATGGATTGTTACAGATGCTTGCGACACAAGCCTGACAAAGTGCCAGGATGCGCCCATTGGGGGTCCTGTCACTGTTTAACCCGTGCCTGTAGGTTCTGTTTATTTTCTATTCTTATTATTTTGGGTTTAATGATCGTTTTGGTTTTTTTGTTTCTTTTGTCTTTCTCCTCCTTTTTCTCTCTGCTCGTTGTCTTATGGCAGCACTGCACACTTGTTCTCCATCTCCCAGTCAAGCCCCTTTATTTAACCCAGCTCTCACTTCCACTCACGCCAGATTATTCCATCAGCCTTCGTGCTAGTAGTTGTCAAGTTACCTTGTGTTGTTTGCGAGTACTACTTGTAAATTTATTAAGACTACTCTTCTAATCATCATTCTACTCTCCTTCCTCCTCAGACTCTGCCAGAACTACCACCACGCTCCCTGCCTGCCTTTCTTCCTTAAACTGCTTCCCTGTTACTACTCAACTTATTTTGAATAAAACTGTAAAAACCATCCACCTCTCTGGTCCCACTTCTGGGTAAACAAACAAATTGTAAATTAAAACGTAACACATGGCCCATCCTGCATATGTACCACACACATTAAAGGGAATAGCTTAAATTAATTAGGCTGCACGACACATGTGGGACTAATATATATGAGTGTTACGATAAAAGAGTCTGGTATGCAATTTAGCACCTTCCTGTATCCTGAATGAGTCCCTGAAGGCTGAGTAAATAGGTCCTGGTCTCCTCAGGGGAACCTCCATAAAACTAGGGGGTTATTTAAAAAAAAAATCCCTCTGGAGTTACCTTTGTTTCCTCTGGGCAGACTTTGTGTCAGTGGATGTGTTAGTGGCAGTATTTTAAGGGTGAGTAATAACGGAGCAGACTTCCGCCATGATGTGCTCAGTCAGCAAGTTGCCTTTTAGATCATGAATGAGCAAGAGGGATGACATATGGGAAATGAGATAATTAAATGTTTAGAGGATGAAGCTTACTTAAAATAAAGTATAAGACTAATTCAGTGCTATTGTAGGTACTTCCTAACCGATGTAACAACATTAGACACATTGGAAATGGCCAGCATTAATGTGCTGTTATTTCCACATATGTGTCAGAAGGCCAATAACCATTTTTACCTCTGCCAAGGAGGTAACGTTTTAGGTTTCATTGCCTGTGAGTTTGTTTCTTTGTTAGTAGGATAAACTACTGAACTGATTTGAATAACAATTTTAAATGACCAAACTTAGATCCCATTGAGTTTTGGAGGTGATCCAGATCAGGATCTGGATCTAGAAATGTCTTTAAGTTTCTTTGAATATAGGGAACTTTTTGAGATTTTGGCTTATAACTTCAGAAAAGTTCAAAGCTTAATAGTATAAAAAAATTAGGGTTACCAACTCACATTATCCCTACTAAATGGTGAAATTGAGATACTGTATTAATTTTTGTAAATAAATTGAGAATAACTTGAGCATATATTGACACAAGTTAGAATCATAACCATATGTTTGAGGGTCAACAAATTTAAATATCAAGCTAACTCTGGGCTGAATACATTTTTTGCAGGGTGATTAACATGTTGGGGTGATTGTTGAGCCTGGTGGAGGACTGCAATCATAAATACCATGCTCATTATCCACTTGTATTAACAGTTTTTTTTTAAAATTCTTCAGCAGTTTCCATTAAATGCAGTACTGATATGTATTTATTTTTTGTAAAATATAACATTACATACACCAGCACTCATAACTTCATAGAGGAAAAATCATGAGTGAATCTGTTTTTCTACTTTACATTTTAGGAAAATTAGTTTAGAGCACAATAAAAAATCTGTGTGGGAATCATGTCCAGACATAATAAGCAGCTGGGTGAAATTTTTCCTGCTTGTACGCTAGTCCAAGCGTGGGTAAGAAAGCATTAAAGGCATGAAATTTTTTTTTCTGAGACTACCAGCAACAATGTGAACTTTCTGTAGAGAATATTTTGATTCTCTGGATATTTGAAGACACAGGAAGGAACACAGACTTAGTTTGGGAAGTTACTTTAGAAAAAGGGCGCCATATACATGGCCAAACTTGACATGGCAATTAATTGTCTGCAATTGAGTGTCTCTGAGTTCATGCCCTAGGGTGTTTTTGTGTTATTGCTTTGTAGCAGAGACAATTATTTTACCATGTTATAGGATCAACAATGCCAGGGAAAACCAGGGACTTTCCCATCATTCTCAAGTCATTATAGGGATGACCAAACAGGTTTTGGCAGACTGGAAAATGTAAGAAAATATATTCTTCCAAATTTTTTGTTTTAAAAAGGTATTATAAACAATTTTTACTCTTTATAGTTTCCTTTATAGATTGTGGATTTTTTTCTGTTTAAATCAATAAAAAACCTAAAACTACTGCTATGAGTATCTCATGGAGAAATGGCATTAACAACAGTAGGCAATCAGTAGCTGAAATGGGAGAAAGCTCATGATCAAACTTCATCAACTGTAACTCCAATGAAAACAAACAGACTGATTGCTTGGATGATGAAAAAAGGGAAACTTTTTTCATAAACAAGAAGACTAGCCTTTAAGGTTTGCGTTTCCCTGGGCCACCCATTACTCTAAATACAATAAAATCATCCACAATAACATATACATGTCAAGTCAGTTGGAGGGTTTTCACTTGTGTGGTTTGAGCAGATACAAATGCTGGTCAACCCGACAGCTGACCTGAGCATTTTCTCAGTGTTGCTGTTAATGTGATGACATGACTCACTCCTCCGCATCAAGGCTTTGCATGTCTGAGAAGCTGACTAAGCAAAGACAGAGGACAAGACCCTAAAAGATACACAAAAACCTCCTGAAATATAAAAAGCCTGAAGCGGTGGAGGAGAGACATTTAGCTTGGATCTTTTATAAAATGTGCAGCACAAACATAAATATTCTTTTTCTCTCACTCACACACAGTCTCTGACTGGCAAGTGGTAGCAGCCAATTTCTTTTGTAAACTGTTCCATTACACCAACTGAGGAGAGAGGAAAAAACTAAATAATAGTCTGGTGAGACTTTGCTGTAGCTTATAATCATGTAGAGATGTGGGGAATCATTTTTTGACTATTGATTTAATATCAGGGTGAATCTGAGGACTACCACCTTTTGGTTTTTAAGTGCTTATCTTTATTTCTGAAAAATATTGGGTCTTGTTTGACTTGGAAGAGTTTTAAGTGTCTGAGGTGGCTGCAATCGTGGGACCAGGGACTAGCTTGCAGTTTCACTCACCTGTCCAAACACCAGTGGGAAAGGAAGTGGGCCAATTTGTTCTATGATTCTTGATGAGTACTGTGATCTAATTTTAATGGTCCAAGTTGAGCTCTTAAGTTCAGTGGTTTGGGGTTTGGACATTGAAAATAAAGGATTTGAGATGTGAGAGATGTTAGAAATTGCTGTCAAATGATAAAGCCTAAGAGCATTTTGAAGTTATATCATAGCAAGTCATCAAAGCCCAGTGACAGTGTTTTCTCCGTTGGACAGATTCCCTGTGCAAGATGGAGAGCATGTGTCTGGCTAAGCACCAGTTGTGGGATGAGGAGAAACAAAGGGAAGAGAAAAGGAAAGAAATATGAGAAATATGGGGAGCCTTTTAAGTGAGATTATAGTAAATTTAACTGACAAGGGATGAGATCGTGAAAAATCTGCTGTTACTATTGAAAGCTGCATGAGGAGACATGGGATGAAAACGTTAAGGCCAAGTGAGCCAACACAACGGTAAACATATCAAAAACAACTGAAGTAACAATACCACCAGATAATCCAAACCAGGAGTAAACAATTTACTAAATCACAAATCAGCATTAACATTACATTATGATTTATTTTATAAGGGCTTTTGATACGAGTTAATAGTAATACTCGAGTGATGTCGAGTGATATTTCCCTATAGTTTTATATTTGATTTTTAATAATGACAACATAAGCCATGAGAGAAAATCTGGCCGATAAGCAATAAACATGAGCAAGCAAAGGACTGAAAACCAAGAAAACAACAATTGCATAAGGCTGAAGCATGCTGGGTGGTAAAATAGTTTTATTATTAACATATTGAACCTCACACATGGCATATTTGCCGATGAGTTTCACAGATCTATACTTTACCTTCTGTTGAGCAACTTAAGCCTAGAGTACACCAAAACCAAAGACATCTTCACCTTTAAATTATACATCCCTGTGATACTGCTACTTCAGTACATTGAAGATCCAGGACAGTGGTCTACTGTTTACAAATAGCTGTGGACAAAAAGGGAGGTAATATGCATCACTACTGTTCAGCAATGCTGAACAGACCTACCATGAAAGGGTAGAAATTTGCTCAATGTCCCCCATGGGCCTGAGAGGACCTGAAGAGTAAAAACGTCTTCAATCATTTTAATAGTGCCTATTTCTACTGGTTATGTGAGATTTCAGTGGCTGCATCTGTAGAAAGTGACTCACATGGAATGCGCCTTAAAGGAACAGAAGAGAGTAGAGAGGACAACAACAACAGAATGGACCAGGAGAAAAACTAAGGAGGGAAATATTATATTATGGAAACAGCTGTGGAGGAGAACAGCTGTCTTTAGCTGTTTTAACTTCAAAATCAAGTCTCTTAACTACCCAGCAAGCATTTCTCTCCCAGAGTGCAAAGGGATGATGGCATGTGGGAAAAAGTCCCCTTGTTCTAAGGGTTTAAACATTTTGCAACTTTGTTCTCACAGTCAAAAGTGTCGAAGAAGGAAAAATACAAAAGAAGAGAAAAGTCCCAGTTCCACTGAGGAGGCTGTGTGCAATTCCAGCTGGCATACCCGCAACAGCTCAGCCTGGAGCCAATGATGGTGCTCCAATTTAACTGACTGGGCATAAGCTCTTGTTTGTTTAAAACCACTAACCTACTTTTACAGCCATTACAGAAGTCAAAGTCTTTACAGGGTGATTGCTGAGCAAATTCAGAACATCTATTCCAGAGCGTTTGGAAAAAAACTAGCTAGTGGAGAGGTATTCGAGATGTGTGTCAAATGATACTGATTCTTTTTCATCATGTGAAATATATTCTGGAATGCACTTTACACTGTAGTCGGTCATCATTCAAATATGGCCAACCTCTTTAAAAACCTCCTGTCTTATTTTTGTTCCAGAGGGAGTTTAAGCAGTATGACATTTCTTCCTGTTGAAGACACCAGAGCATCATACTTTAAACTGACACGATTCAGCACCAATGTCACTCCACACCAAAATTTAATCCAAATATTGCCTGCAGCTGTGGCTACATTTTTCCGTTAACTTGGCAGGATTCAAGCCCCAAGTGTCAACATATGACTGCACCAATACCAAAACAACAATTAGCAAACAGTGTTCTAGACATGGCTGTGACGTAGCCAGGACCAACCAGTGAAACATTGTTATTGATAATATCATTATAAAAATCATTTATACTTACATCATAAAACAATATTAATAACATGAAAACAGGGCAAAGAAAATAGCTTATGTTGGTTTGCTTGATGAGCTCAGTGACATTCATTATTGAAAAATACTATTATACTGCAAGGTTAATTTTTCATGTTTTCCACCTCTTCAGCTGTTTTTTTTATCTCCTCCAAGGTGGGGTTATACCTGCACATCAGCACAATCCTGCATGAAGATGCCAAGTTGCTGGATTTTGTGCAACTTCAGCCCCTAAGTGCACATAAAAAGATACCAGCTGCCCTTTAATACATCACGACAGAGAACTGGTCACATGTTTGTTAGCCATGAGTATATCTAAAGATGGCAAGTATTGCCCCAAATACAGAAAAACTCTGTAGATACTTCCACCATGCAATTATGACATAATTCCAAAATACTGAAAAAATAACCGATCAATAGGGCAGTGTTTACAAATTTACGTGTGATAGAAGAGTGGTAGTTGCCTTCTAATTTGTTCAAGATGTATACATGCAGTCTTCATCAAGAGGTGAACATTAGCATTTGGCCTTTAAGCAAATTCCTTTTTCTCCCACGTGAACACACCCAAAACCATTCCTCTTACTCTGTGTTTCACATAAAACAGCTTGCTTCCGCCTGTCTGCTCTGAATCTGCATATATACATCCTCTGAAAAGCAGCAGTGTAGGGCTTACGGGTGTATACCAAATGATCCCAGTGATTGTTTTAAGACATATACTTTAATAATCTGAGAGGGAAATTGACAAACAGACAAATTTCTAAAAAAACTTAAATACACGGACATTCCTGATTTATGGAGGCGTCATTTTCTGGGAGGAAATATACCATGTCATTGATTGTTAGATTATAGATTTATAGCAAAGCTAGCCATGTGGCTCTCAAGATTGCAATGTTAATCTCTCAGTTAGTTTGTCCACTGCATTGACTGTGCATTCCGGATAAACACATAGTTCCCACAGGATCAATCCTTAACTAATCAAATTCACAAATCTTAATTTTCTGACTGGTTATCCTGATCCAACAGTTACCACCATCATCAGGTAAAGTTTTCAATGAAAAAGGATACTAAAGCCCGACTGATATATCGGTTTGGCCAATTTTATCGGCCAATATTGGCCTATTACAAATATAGTATCAGTATCGGCTTATATGTAACTGATATCAGCCAATATCAAAAAATATGGTTTAAAAGAATGCAGAAACAGATGGGATGATTTATATTAAATTTCCATTGATGGGTACTATCTCAGAGCAGTGGCGTCATTTAAGTCAGTAAAAGTTCATTGTTAATCTGTAAAATATTTGTGGCTCCATTGCATATCTTTGATTCAAATATTACACCTTATTAAACCACATTTGAGGGATCATTGTGAAAGATTTGTCTGTATTGGACAATATAGCGATATCGGATATACAAACTTTTTTACTCCCTAATATTGGTATTTGCTCATATAGTATGACCACATACTGGCAAATCTTAGCATGCATTTAAAATAAATTAAGATAGCTGTTAGCATTCTGTGTGTTCAGCATTTACATCAAAGCACTCTTGTGTCTCATTACACACTGTTAGAGCTACGAGCATAGCTGCAGACTAATTTAAGTCCTTATGCTTTATTTATGATACACTGGTTGAGAATCTCTTAATTGCTGTTGCATGTTAACTGAGAACCACAGAGCTGCCACAGCTCAGAGATATGATGTCACGCTGCTAACTGTGGGTGGCAGGGTGTGGCTATGGACCACATGTTGCAACATCTTATCTAATCATTTTTCATTTTATTATTTTCAAATTGTTTGTAATGGTTCATGTTTTGATTCGCAAAACCCTTGTTTTATCTCACAGTTTTCAATATTTTTTATTTCCGCCTCCTCCTACCTGGCCACCATATGTTAGTACACTCTCATGTACTCCAACATCTGTAACGAGTTATTAGTGCATGTATTAAATTTGCAGTTTAACACCAGTCAGTGCTGCGGCTTGAAGGGATAACAAATGTCAGCATTTATTTGGTTGCAGTCTTCTTTGACCTCTCATAGGCGTCCTAAGAACACTGCATGTGCCTACAGTTCTATAGGGGCACATTGCAGACAAGGATAGTATGCATAGCCCAAATTTTCCAATGTTAGTTCCAGGTGTCCCACATTCAAACTGGCAACCACAGAGTCATTAGCCACCCTCTCACCCTGCTGTCTCCGAGGGCATATTCGAGCCATGATGTGACATCATCTGAAGGGGCCTTTTATAATTGACTTTGGAGTTACCTTTCCTCCAACTCACAACTCTCTTCTCCACCTACAACACAGTGCACAAAATGTGTTTTTCATTTTAAATCAAAGAGAGTCATTCATCAATACTGTCAGCTTTACTGTGTTCTGTACATTTTCTTTTCTGTCTCGGCCAATTCCACAAAGACGCATATACATAATGTTTGCTGATGTTTTTTTCTGTTTTTTTTTATATTTAGGGCCATGCTGGTAGCTCTGTTGTGGGAAGTTTCAAATCAGTTGGCCCTTCCATTACTTCTATTTAGACTGAAATATCGCATCAAAACAAAGCAATTTTGCCATCAGCCTCAGGTATTTTTTGTATAGCTCAAAGTGTATGGAGTTAAATCGGGGCCAAAGGTTTCACTAATTTGAAAAACATAAATTGTGATTGAAAAACTAAAATTTTAAACTGCACATTAGAAATTCTAACTTAAACAAAAAAAGATAAAACATACTCAAACTAAAAATAAGTCAATTTCTTTTCCAATTTAAAAAAAAAATTGATAATTAAAATTTTCATTTTGTGCTCTTTTATATATTAACTTATTTGTTGGCTATATTTTTCAGTTTCAGATTTTATATTTTCACATTCAAATGTTACTTTTTCACCATCAAGTCTCTTTTTTTGCCTTCAGTTCTTTTTCGCTTTCAGATCGTTTTTTTTTCAGTTTCAGACTTTTGGCACTTATCTAGCATTGAGGTGTGTTGTCACATGGGAGGGGTCCAAAATCACAAATGACAGCAGAACAAAGAAGCACTTCAGGAAACTTAGGTGCTTTGACAACAAGTACGATTGAACACATTTTAAGCGGTGTATTCAGTGTGAGAACCTGACCTTAGTGACACAGTTATATTCAGTGTGCCGTTTTAGACCTCACTGAGCCACAATCACAGTATAAGAGCAGTAAAATACGCTAGATTGTGTGGTTCAACCAGCGGGTGCATTGGCTACACTTTAAGAAGAGAAGTTTTGTCTTGCCACACTGTACCATGAAGCACAGCATAGCATCCACAGTTCGCAATGGTGTCTGCTTCACCGGGACGGTCTCCTGGAGCTAACGCGCTGAAAGGTGATTTTTGTAAAACAGGGACCAAAATAAAGATGTTTTTGGTTAAGGACTTTCTGATAAAAGAAGGACTTGGTAGAGTTAAGCAGTTAGCAGCTATGTTATTAAGTTACCTTAGCTAACGTTACTCTTGTGATATTTACACATGGTGACACTGGTTAGATATGGGTAACCAATCACGTTTATAGGGGTTTCCATGCGAAAAACTTCTTGCTCTCTTCAACTGCAGCAACCGATGACTGAAACACAGATTTTAAGCACAATACGCAATAATGACAAAAACTTAAAACATAGCATAAAAACCATGGGAGTAACATTAACCTAGTTAACTTAATAAAATCGCTGCTCATCTTTTGCTTAACATTGGCAAACTCTCCACACAAAATCGTCTCTATGTTACTCCCTGTGATTCAAAATTCACCCTTGATTATCATTTTTAGATGTTGATAGATATTCCAGGGGATCCACTTTACAAAAACGTGCGTGTTATTATCAGGAGACCGTACCGGTTAAGCAGACACCATTCCAACCTGTGGATGCTATGCTGCGTTGGTGGTACAGCGTGAAAACGCCTGTAGCAATTGCACCCAGTGGTTGAACCACACACGCTCTAATACTGTGATTGTGACTAAGTGTGGTCTAAATTAGCTCACTAAATATAACTGTGTCACTTGTGTCAGGTTCTCAGACTGCATACACAGCTTAAAATGTGTTCAGTCATACTTGTTGTCAAAGCGCCCACGTTTCCTGAAGTACTTCTTTGCTTTGCTGTCATTCGTGCTTCTGGGCGCTTCCCCGGTGACAACATGCGCAAAAAGCCAAAAGTCTGAAACTGAAAAAAATAAAAGAAGAAAAAAAAAGATCTGAAAGCCATAAAGAAAACTGAGGCTGGAAAAAAAAGACTTGAAGGTGAAAAAAATCCTTGAAAACAGGCATTTTTCCTATTGTTTTAAACTACACAGTTTGAAAACTCCTTCTCACAACCAGGTCGGAGAGTTCAGGCTGTGTCTCATAAAACCGACTCAGGCATGAAGAACAGGGGGAAAGGGATGGCTAAGATGGGTCTCTAATGACCTTCCTCTTGTTTGAAGTCTGCAAGCCAATGTCTAAGCCTCGTTAGTCGCCCCAAGAGTGGGGACCAAAGCAGACAGATGAGCTAACAATAGCATCAGACATTTAAAAATGCTGTTTCTTTATTTACAGCATGTGTCAGTGTTTACTGCACACCATGGTGCAAATACTGCTCTTCACATCTGGGAAGCAGTCCCAGGGCTTTTGTCCACTTCTGTTCTAGATTACAGTGCCAGGAAAAAAATGCTGTGATGTTCAGTGGGTACAGCGAGGAGCTTGTCCCAAGGTCCATCGCAGAGAAACATGTGAGACCATCTACACAGTGAAAGATGAGATTTAAGCAGAACTTTTAGGTAGTTTTTAAGTATTGTGCTTAATTATTGTGCTACACTACATTTCAGAGGCAAATACTGCACTTATTACTCCACTACCAAAAATCTGGTTCCTGCTTACTTTGCAAATTTAGTTTGATAATAATTTTAAAAAACAACAAATATGTTATATATGGGTATTCCTACTTTCACGTATGTACAGTACAAGGTCTGACTACTTCCTTCACCACTGGTCACTGTTGATATTACTCTACGCTAATCTAATCTCGGTTTCTCTCTCTCTCTCTCATGACCTCCCAGAAGAAAAGCACAAGCCTTTAAAAGTGCTGCATGCAAGAGTTTGCTTGCTAAACTAAGACCACATTTTCCATAAATGTTGTTTCCTGCCCACCCCCTCCATTCCCGACTGCTCCATTAATGCAAAATGTCAGATAAGAGCTGATTCAACAACATTCTTTGCATGCAAGAATCGTCATCTCAAGTTTAAAGTAGGCAGATCGAATAGTGTGGATGTGACAAAGTTATCTACTGCTCACATTAGGGTGTCTATGGTCCTAGTGGTTTACACTGATGATTTGATTAAAGTGATTACAATGAATAGAACAGTGAGCTGCAGGTCTTAAATTTCTACAAGTAGCATTTTTAATCTGTAATTTTTCTGAGGATGTAGAATCAAAATATGGCACAGAGCCTGATTCCTATAGCGCATTATGTCAGGAAATATAAGTTACTGCAGTTAAGGTATATAAAGTGTCTCATGAGCACAGTACCGTCAATTAAGGGCACTGAAAGAGGGGAGGCACTTAGGAGGTTTGTCCATTGCTGAGGTAACCACAACATTTTTCCTTATGTGGGTGTACAGAGTGGACATGAAAGAGTGACCCTGCAGCATGGGCAAAGTAAACAGTCCCTCTGCCTCTCTAAGCTCTTTGTCATTGACGGGACAGACACGGAAGGATGAAAGGGAGACTTTAACTTGCAGAGCTCTTTCGGCTGACTCAGCAAACTGCGGCCAAATCAGTGTGCGGCGTCATCACGCACGCGCGCTGCGACAAGATGCGGCGGCACTAACCGTTGACCTAAACCCGTTAGCTTAACTTTATATAAGCTAATATTTTATCTCTTCCACTGACCAAAACTGGAAATATATCCACAATGTTGGAAAAGAAGAGGCCGGCTTTGTCCTGTAAATGAAACCACCCACGGTGACGCTAAATTCGGATGAATTTATTTGTTGGTGTTTGGCTAACTTCTTCCACCGGTTTATGAAGTGATACACACAACAAACATTTCTGTTGTTTCCACTTACTTGTCCAGCACGAAATACAGGTCAAAGGCACCCTGACACGAGCTCTCCTCTTCCTCTCCCTCTTCGTCCAGCAGTCCCGGTTCGGCTTTGACTGATGGAGAAAATAATCCGAACAAAAGCAGAACAAGATGCACGTTGGTCAAAAATGCCGCCATAGTCATTTCTCGGTGTTAACAAAAAAGTATTCCTTGATGGATGGAGAGGGTAGAAAAGATGAACCAGGATGGTTTCAGTGCCTCCTTACATCCCAGAGACTGCCCACAGAGGAGGGAGAGATGCAACAACAAAAGAAAGGATGCAAGCGATGCTCCAAAGTCTTTAAAATGGTTTACAGTTTACGGTCATGACCGTCCGCCTCCTGGTCAAAATGGCAGCTGGTGCTTTTTCTCAACGAGAAGGATTCAAAAACAAAACTTGTCTGATATTTGGAAAAACTTCATGCAGTGAAAGTAAGTTTTTAAAAACAAAAAAAAAAACCCCCCAAAACTTCAAAGAAACCAAATCCAAGCCCGCGTGCAGGGGATGAAGCGGTTTAAAATGATGGAGCGGGTGGTTGATGAAAATTAGGCCATAAAGTTTCCTGTCAAAATGTCAAAAGTGGTTTAGGTCTGATGGAGCCAGGAGCTGCTGGGTAAGTCTGAGCACCGCTGGCGCAAGAGAAACTGGGAGCCCGGGGGACAGGACTTGGCTGTAATGGGCCAGGTTTCATATTTCACGCTGAGGAGGAGAGAGAAGGAGGGAAAATGGGTCAGGATCCTATTCTGCGCCTCCCACACGTGGCGGACTGGCGCATTTTGGGCGACAAATCGTCGCATTGTGTGATGCGGCGACATGACTGCAGGCTGCAAACTTTAAAAGGCAACCGGGATTTTCTGCATATCACTGTGATCGCCATACATTTCTCAGCATTTTGTCCTCAATAACAAGATATTTTGTTTTTCATGTTGTGATGACAGCTGCAGAGGCCATGGATATCCTCTGTAATGAAACGGATGGCTGTAATGACAGTGTGGTAAATATTATTTTCCCTCTCAGGGTGCAACAGACATATCATTTTGTGTTTTTGTTGTTCATCAAACAGTTCCAGGTGATTCACATATTGTTAATCCATTAAAAGTACGACATGGCGATGGAGCGGAAGAATGGGTTTTACCAAGCTTGATCTCGGGCGTAGTAGCTGGTGTGAACATAGACATAAAATGCTGAAGATATAACAAATTAGTTTAACAATGTCTTAAAAATAAAAAAGTAGCCTATAGATTCATATTAAGTCCAATGGTGAGAGGGGGAGCCTGTGTTTGTTAAGAAAATAGTGCAGAATCTTCCTTTTAAAGTGGAGCTGACGTTTTTATGTGTGTAGATTTAAAGTAAAAATGGAACACATTTATTGAAAATTAAAAAGAAAAAACCCACTTTGGCCTGACGTTTTCACAATAAATTGGATCATTAAAAGATAACTTTTCATAAAGCCATATGCCTCTTGTAATTAGTGACTCCTTATATAGCTTCTCGAATTATGTATCTCTACTTACTTTTTGCAAAATCAAAGTGTTATTGTCAGCATTTTTTCAGCAATAGCAAATTAATGTATTTACTCTCAGCAATTACAAGTCAGGAATGATCTGGCAACACCCCAAACCACTTGTTTCTACAACAAAACGGTGGCAGAGAGTTAGTGACAATGGATGTTTGTACTGGACATTTGGACATTTCAATGCCTGGGTTTTATTTTTTTATTGAAACCTTTTTTATGTGCATAAAAGTTCATGGTGAATCTCATTACGATCTCCTTGATGTTCACCTCAATAATTGATTTAATTGAAACAGCTCTTTATACTGTTTATTAATAGAAAAATTATTTTAGAATTTATGTCCAGCAGGTTATTATGTTATAGCAAAAGGTCAAAGGTTCCTTGCAGAACCCCTTTATTTTTTTGAAGGCGTGTAATGTTTCTTATAGCATCAGAGCTTGTTGTGAAGAAGCCAAAGATAATAATTTTTCATTGAAGTGAATGACGACAGTTAAAAACTGATCTAAAGCAGGATGGTTATGCCAGTTTGAATTTAAGAGGACATGTTAAAAAAAACTGCATCAACAAAAATGCTAGCTGCTTCCATCTGCCAAGGCTTCCTCCTCCAGAGCCCCTTTTCTTCTAGGAAATATTCATATAAATGAACCTTAATCTCCTGTTCTGTCACTTCTACACAAACCAGGCAGAGAAACAGATTCCTTAAAAGTCCCAGCTTAACTTCTTCACATATTCAGTCATTTTATAGATCCCTATCTCCCTTTCCAGACACGTACACTGTGCCCTTCAACCCTTTTGGGCCCTTGATGTGTGCAGACTTTCCCCCCGTTCACTGATCCGTCCTGATCCTTGTTATTTACAAATGAAAGTTCAGTGCTCCCCAGAACCTTGTCTCTTTGCGTCAAGTTCACTGGAATCCTCTTAAATCCGCTCTTGTGTCTTTACACCCACATACTGTACATGGCCTGCAAATACACCCATAAACACTATCGTAAGCTACTGATAAAACAAGATTCCTGACCTGTTTTTATTGCTTCTCCCAGGCCTTCTTACCGATTCCTCCCATAGTCACCGCCAGTTGTAACCACATGAGCTTTCTTTTGTGTAACCCAAACACAAACAAATTCCTGTTACAAATTCTCAGTCTGCCTCTAAACTCCATTTTGTTCTACAGGTTAACCTGAGAAACACATTTCTGTTTACTTTATTTACGTTTTAATGCGATGATTAGAAAAAAGTTGTTCAGTTAAGAACGTACAGGCATTGTGCTGTATGTTTTTTTTCTTAAACAAGACCACATGGCTAATCCTTAAACATGTGATCAAAGTGATTAATGTTCTAACCAACATGACGTTAAAACTCTTAAAGGTTTAAAGCAAAACCAGCCGAGCTGTTACCAATCAAAAAACACAGTGTAATCTGCCTAAAGGCAGAGGCTGATAAACTGCATTCATTTTCATTCTTAATAGGTTCTTGTGTTACTTTGCTGCTTTGGGTGCTCAGACTTCACTGCGCCACAGATGTCGAACTCCATATTTTTACTCCCTTGTCAGTGAACGTAAAGTACGATTTAGTTAAACTGTTTTGTTCTCTCTCTTCAGCTGTTGGTTATACTTATTTAGTTGTGTCTCAAATTAGAACAGGAATTTCCTGCCCTTCACTGTGTAAGAGTCATAAAGGAAATGTGGGTGTTTTTTTTGTGTCTGTTGCCTCTTCTGTCAATGTTAAACATGACCAAAACACATTCCGTCTCATTTTTCTGTTTATTTTCTTATTGTGTCTCACAACTGACCTTGATATACAACCCAAGCAGACTCACTTGGTATAGTGGTGAAATAGTTTCTCCTATTCACAATGAATACGTGATGGTTCTCTGTGCAACAAGTGGATTAGTACACAGTGGTCTCATATAATCAAGATCGTACATGAATAACAAAGCGTAGCTTGACAGAGACACAGATGTTTATACCGGCTTATTGCCGTTCATTCTCAAAACCTTCAACAGGCAGACTGTTGAAACTTTGCTCTATATTACAGACACGCTAGAGAGGTTTAGGTCTTGAGATGATGAGTAACAGATTTACACTTTAGTACTTAATCTACATTTTTCACTTCTTAAACATCTCTAAATCTTGAATTTGTTTGGCTGCCAAAAAGAGGAGTGACAGTTGAACCTCTCCTGGCTTCGTTCAGGACATCATTTACTTCTGGCCTGCGATGTGCTTGTTGAGGATGCCCTTGGCGGTCCCGAGGGCGGCTTCAGCTGACACGGGTATGTGAGGTGTGATGCCAGTTCCCTCCCAGGCTACTCCGGCGGCGGCGTCGGAGTGGATGGTTGGGATACTGAGGAAGATGTCGGTCTCACTTACGCGGAACATCTGAGGTGGGTGGGTGGCCCCAGCGGTGGTCTCTCCCACAATCATAGCACGGCCGAGCTTCTTCATGATGTAAACGAACTCCTCTGCAGCGCCAGCAGTCGCTCCGCTGGTCAGGATGATCAGGCTCTTCTTCGAACCGTATCTTACACCTGAGGAGCAAGAAGGGGAGGGAGGCAGAGCCAGGTTGACAATAGGGTCAACTTTGATTTGGAGAAGGCAGTCAAGGATGGATGCATAGATTGGGTTCTTTAGAGCTGTGATATATGTAAAGATCAAAGTGTATACAGAAAAGACCTTAGCGTTGAAATAAGCTTTCTTTGCAATCAAAGACTTGCGGAGGCCTATCATCATAAATTCAAGAGCCTTCATTGTTTGGCAGATTTCTCGACTTCTTTGTTACCAGTGAGCTGAGACAGCGTTCGGAGCTCAGTAGTGGTGCCAGATGGTCTGTCGTGCAGCTTGTCAAGCACAATTTCCTTGTCAGCGTCAAAGAAGTAAGAACAGAAACCGGCGATGGCTGTTGTTGGCCCACCAACATTGTTCCTGCGGAACAGAGTTGCAGAACAAGACAAGGCTGGTCTGATGATGAGAGCTTTTACTCATAGACCGATGAAAGTGTTCATCTCATTTTAGCAAAGTTTTTGTTAAAAAGGGTGAAGGGTGGTCATTGTTTTTAAATGATAAACAGATGATCAATAAATGGATAAATCCTGAAAAACACTTCTATATTTTGCTGCTTTAAGTCATCTGTTCCTCTTTATTTAGACACAGACTCGTAAGCTTTAGAAGCTTCGGTGGAAGAAATGGACTCTCTGCCCTTTAAATAGAAGCTTGGCATTGCTCCCGGAGCAGGATTACCCACCTGAGATCAATGATCATAGCATCAGTGTTGACAACTTTGTTCCAGACTTGCTCAACAATAATCTGGGCGATGGCGTTGACCTCCTCAAAGTCTCCAAACATGTCGAAGCGCAGGTAGCCAACGTTGTTTTCAAATACATCGGTGTGGAAGGAGACTTTGATCAGCTCAATGTACATCTCTGGAGAATAATTCTGTTGGAGAAGAACATGCAACAACTCAGCTTTTGTATTATTAGCAATACCAATATGTGTCGCTGAAGTTAGTATTAGCATTTTCAACAAATTTTCAAATTTTACATGCTATATACATTTGTTGCGTAATATAAATATTACCACATCAACAATTTTAAAGTAATAAGGAATATTTTTTTTGTAATATAATATTATCTGTGTTGACTCGAAAAGACATTAAAACACATTTAGTCTGCTATGTATTCACCCAACAGCTTCAACATCAGAGCATTTTGAGCAATTAAGAGAAAAATTCCTAAATAGGAACTTTTAACAATGAATAAAAACTCAATACTCAAATCAAAGGAAAACAAATAACAAAGTTATTAGTTAGCTGTCTAAAAATAGTATGAGCTGACAGTCAAAGGTACTTCTACAACTGGAAACCATAACCATGGGTCATGGCTAATTCATGGGTCTCACCATGGCTGGCAGGGGTGGGGTGTTCTTGGTAGTCTTCAGGCTCTTGTCTCCAGACAGGGTGTTCAGGTCAGCAGATAGCTTCGCTTCCAGGCTCTCCTTGGAGACAACTGTGTTGTACTCCCCATTGGCTAGGAGTCCTCTCAACTTCTCTGCAACATTAGCCCCAACATCTTCAAAGGCGTAGTTGTCAGCGATGAGAGTTGCCGATCCCTCAATGATGGCTGGAACTTGGGCGCGGAGGTTGACAATCTTGATGGCGGTAGCGATGGCGTCTTCTGCACTGACCTCCATGTCAGGGGTAACACCTGTAATCTCCCAGGTAGTGCCAGTGATGGGGTTAATGGATTTTGCTGTTGGCAACGTAACATAGAAATCTGTGTTGCCCACTTTGAATTTATCAAGTTTCACAGACCCTCCGGCTGTTTTCTCGCCCACAATGGTGGCTCTCTTCAGGTTCTGGAGGCAGTAGGCGACATCCTCAGCAATACCTCTGGTGTTTTTGCTGGTTAGGATAATGACTGGTTTGGTAATGTCATATCTCTGCCCCAGCAGTGTTGACAGAGAAAACAGCTTAGTGGTGGTGTTTGAGGGACGGTCATATATGCTGTCAATGTGAATCAGAGACTCAGCTTCAGTGAAATAAGACACAATGTAGGGGATCCCTGAGATGTCCCCGCTGCCAGTATAGCGCAGGTCAAAGATGAGAGCTGAGGTTGGCAGAATCTTATTCCAGACCAGATCAAGGAGCAGAGGCCCAACCTTCTCAGCGACCTCTTCCCCAAGGATGTGATCGATCCGCAGGTAGCCAATGTTGCCCTCCAGGACGTCCAGCTTTATCGAGGTCTGGAGGACGGCAATGAGCTGCTCAGGGGGCAAGGGAGGCATCTTAACGGGAGCCGCTGGGACATAATTCGGCTCAAAAGAGACCATCAAGCGTGGGTCATTGATTGTGCCTTGAACTCCAGCAGTGAGGACTTGAGCCAAGGATTCACCATCTGGAATGTTAAAAATTTCTGTGTTGCTGGTGGCTGCTCCAATGGCCTCCTTCATCCCCTGCAGCCTCTCGGGCAAGCAGTAATTGTCCATGACGATTTTTGCCATGTCTACGATGAGGCTTGGGGCAAAAGCAGCATTAATAAAGAAGTTATTTCCCAAAGCTAGCAGGGATGCCACAACGATGAGAGCCTTTGCCATTTTGTCAGTCAGCAGATGGAAAGTTCCGGTTGCTCAGCCAAACCTCCTCTGAAGAGGTACTTTGTCAAATGGCTCTGTTTGGCTGCACAGTTTCTGTTAACACACACATAAGAGGATTTACCATAATAAACCTTTAATCGTATTATCCTGGCTACCACTGTAAGGTAAAAACAACCTAACCGATTAGATAGTAACATGACTGTGCTGCCAAAGATGGTGGTCTTAAATTTACACAAGGTATTTTGCACACCCATTTAAAGCTACAGTTTCAGATAAAGTTTTGTAACTGACAAATATCTAGCAAGGGATTAAGAGCAGTGAAAATATCCATATGTGGCAGGATAAGTCACTTTTCACAATTTAATGCCTTTGGTGTCTCTCTTCATGATAAAGTGGCAGTTGCTGAAGGGAAAATGTTGTGCCATATCTGAAGATAAATACACGAGACAATGTTGAAAACTCATGATGACCATGCCATTCAACTTGAAGCTGTGTGGCCTACCAAGTCGTTTCCTTGTGGTAAAACTGGAAAGTAGTTTTAAGGCAGAATAAACGAGAAGGAATTCAAAACCACTCAATTCTTTTATTGTTTCATAAATGGTGCCACATTTAATGGCAGTTGTTCAGCTGGGAGTCTTTTTTTAAGTAGGGTTGAAGCCAGAACGCTTACATTTGTTTGGTATTTGCGCCCTCTGCTGGTTGTTCGAAGAACAGGAATTCTAAAACATCAGTAGGTTAGAAATACTTTTACACAATGATCAAACCAAGTTTCATGCATGGAAATCTATCAATAGAATCATTGTGATTTGAAATGTAATGGAAGGAAATTACAGCTGTTAAAACTGAGCCAAACAGCACAACTTTACATTTTATACAAGAAAATGTGCAGGCGGTGTGGGAAAACAGAGGTATAATGTTATATCACATCAAATCAAATCAAATTTTATCTGTATAGCCCAAAATCAAAATTTACATATTATCTCAGTGGGCTTTGACAAACTGTACATATGTGACCCCCTCTGCCCTTAGACCCTTGAACCAGGTGAGGAAAAAATGATGGGTCATCATACATCTTATCATCATAACTGTTGGTAGTGTACTTAAGTATTAAGTATTAAGTACTTAAGTTGAGAATAAAGTCTATAGTTCCCCTATAGTTACCTTTTGTCATGGGTTGAAAATAAATCCATAGTCTGAGTAAAAGCCTCACTGGATGAAGGCAGATAAGCTACTTAAAAGTAAAATTTCACATTGGAGAGGGTGAAAGTTAAAAGAAAATAACTGAGATATATTACTACCTTAAAAAAGGATTCATATTCATAAACATTACTCACTTATCAGTATTTTCTTCAGTGGTAAAGACCGTTGACTGTGGTCAGTGGGCTGCATGACAGGTTAATGTGTGACCTTTACACTGAGGACTCATATAAACATTGAAACAGTTTCTAAACACAAATCAAAACTTGGGTTTACAAAGAAACTAGGTTACAACATAAGGAACTAAGTTCCTTGTTCTCTTTTTGACAGCTTTGCTGTTATGATCCTCTGTGCTAC
>KV751339.1:9837389-9847899 GCA_001698575.1 Mola mola
ATGAGGCTCGACCCCTGAAATGCTCCAGGCTTTTCCAGTGATGGCACTCAACACAACCTGGTTAGGGATGGAAGCATATAGGACACTGTCCCCAATCTGATAGGTAGCACTCGACAGAGACCCTCCAACCGTTGGTTCCCCAATGATTGTGGCCCTATTCAGGTCCTTCATAGTGTGGATAAACGCTTCGGCTGCTGACCCTGTCATATGACTGGTGAGGATGTAGATATCCTTGGAGGACCCATAGCTTTGACCCCTGACTTGAGGCAACGTCATGACCTCTGTCATAGTTGTTGTGGTGCGATCGAAGACCGTATAAAGATGCCTCAAATGCTCAGCATCAAAAAAATAAGTGCACAAGAGAGGGATTGCTGTTGAATATCCACCCGTGTTGTATCTCATGTCAATTATGAGGGCATCTGTGTCAACTATTTTGTTCCAAACTGATTTTATCAGCTGTGGACCAGTGGCCTTTAACACATCTATAGCTGCCATCATGTCAAACCTAATGTAGCCAACATTACCTGGCAGATTCTTGACTTTAAACAAGGCATCAATCGTGTCGCCCACTTTTTCAGTGGTGGGGATCTTTTGGACATTGTGAAGCAACTCGGGCTCGACATCGCGGTGGAAGACGTGGAGGCGGTGATCCCCTGAAGTCTCTTGTAGGTCGGCCGTCAAATGAGATGCCAAAGATTCAAAGTCAACCACAGACCGGTACAATCCCTTCGTCCATTTGCTCAACAGCACCTTGCTGACTTCTTGTGCTATTTCATGGACTGCGTAGTGTTTTTCTAACAGTGCTCCAGTTCCGTCTATAAGCGATTTTAGCCCTTGTTGAAAATCTGCAATCTTGTGAACGTGCTCCACAGCCTCCTCTGCTAGCACAATGGCATCAGGGACTACACCGTCCCCTGGCCAGCATTCACCATTATTGTCTAAGAAGTTTATGAAAGGGACGGTGATTGCAATATCTGTTCCCTCTATTAGAAATGTCTTTGAATGCATTAGAGTACCGGATGTAATCTCACCGATGACTGTGCCGTAATGAAGGGACTGTGTTAGGTAGGCAAACTCTTCCCCAGCTCTTGCAGTGTAGTAGCTGGTCAACACGTAAATCCCACGTTTGGAGCCGTAGGAGGGGCCTGTAATTTGAGGCAGGGAGTCATATTCCGTTGTTGTGTTCCGGACACGGTCGTACACTTTGAAAAAGTGATGCTTTTGGGAGGAGTCGTGTAGATAGGAAAGCATAAGGGCTAGAGATGTAGAGGATCCACCGGTGTTATAGCGTAAATCAATAATCAGGTTATTAGTGTCTTTGAGGGGCTCCCATACCTTTTCAGCAATCAGCTCTTCTAATTTAGACCCTGCAGACCACTCGAGAAACTTATCAAAGCGGAGATATCCAGTATTGTGTGGGAGAATTTCTACTTTGAACATTGTATCCACCAGCTTCCTTAATAATTTCATGTCATCTGGAACATTGTAAAGCTCAGGGTCCTCCTCCACTACGACAACATCATCTTCGATGTGCTTTATGATTAGTCGAGGATCTTCTGACACGGTCTGGAGGTCGTGGTTGAGTCTGCCTGCTAGGTCCTCCTCAGATACAACAGAGAATAGGTCTATAGTCTGCAGATGTTGAAGAAGAGCTTGGACTCTGTCTGTAAACGCATAGAACCTCTTTATTATGTCGGAGATACTCTGCACAACTTTGGGAATGGTACTCCTTACAGCCAGGAGGGACTTGGCCTTTGTTACAGCTTCCTTGGCATTGACGCTGACCGTTGGGGAAACCCCACTCACTTCCCAGCTTTTACCTGTGATTGGGCTGACTGATCTTGCCACAGGGACTGTTATGTAGAAATCTGATTCAGCAATCCTTATCTTTTCGACCTTAACTGAGCCACCAGCAGACCTTTCTCCAACTATGATGGCCCTCTTCAGGTTTTTTAATGTATACGCCACAGCCTCAGCAGCCCCAACAGTGCGCTTACTGGTCAAAATGATCACGTCTTTCTTTTTTCCGTACTTTTTGCCTATTATTGATGCCGTTGTCCACAGTTCCCTGGTTGTATTCGAGGGCCTGTCGTACACAGTGTCAATATGAATGAGAGGCTCAGGGTCAGAGAAATAGGAGATTATAAAGGGAACTCCAGACAGAACTCCAGCTGTGCTATACCTCAGATCAAAAATCAGTGAGGATGTTTGAGCAACTCTGTCCCAGATGTTTTCCCTCAGCAGAGAGCCGAGCTTCGCCAACGTCTCCAGGCCAGTTATCCGATCAATCCGCAAATATCCAACATTATTATCCAGTATATCCAGCTTGACAGAGTTCTTCACCAGCCAGATCAGCTGCTCTGTGGGGAGAGATGTGAGGACCTGTGGCAACAATGGGACAAAATTTGGCTCATATGACACAGTCAGGCGCGGATCGTTCAGTGCCCCTTGTACTCCCACTGTCAGCACAGAAGCCAGCGTCTTCTTTTCTGAGATCTGCAGGATTTCTCCACTTTTGATGGCTTGTTGGATAGCCTCCTGCATCCCAACCAGGTTCTCAGGGAAGCAATAGTTTTCCAAAAGTATCTTGGCCATTTCTAACACCAACGCAGGCTGAAATGACGAGTTGACCGGTGGAGCACATAGGAAAAGCATTAGTAGGAACGACGGTGGTGACTGTTTCGCCATCACCAATGTCTGCATCATCACTGGAAAAAAACCTGCTCTGTCTTCTCTTTCACTAGACTGTGATGGCCCATATGTCTCTGTTGAAGGTTTTATAGGAGGCAACACTGTCATTCGGTTTTTAACATAAGAGGATTTTGGCCTCAATAAACCTTTAATCGCTTCATCTGTGGTGTTTCGGCAGACAATAACACACCCAAAAAAAGGGCCAATGGATCCTTATTCATTTTCTCTTCCAACACCAACAAAATCCACGTCTACCTTTTCTCTTTTATTTAACTCAGTTGCTTTGTCTTCATCCAAGGGGCCTTGACACGGTTTAACATTCAATAAACAATAAAAATAACATCGTATTCTTAGTTGCACTTGAATTACAGTAAATATTTTACATATACAAAACATGTAGGCAATTATAATAAAACCACTTCATCATTTGTTTGAGAAACTGGTGTGAGGGACAAGTGAACCATTTGCTCAGGATGGACTGATTGAGTCATCAGAAACTCCCACGCTCCCTCTCTCTCTCTCCCTCACTCTGTCTCTCATGTCTGTTATAAAAGCTTATGGTGGTGTATTTCAGTGCGGCTGGTAGCTTTAGAGGTCATGTCTGGGTCGCTCAACTGGTGACATGATTACACAGTTCGTAGGCACATGGCAAAGCCGTCTTAAAGCAGATGCAGGATAAGCATTGGGTAACTCTATATGAACAAAAGGATGATTGGAAAGTCTTTATCTGGGTTGAACGCTGAAGTATTTGCGTCTCTCTCTCCCTCTCTCTGTTTTTCTACTGTTTTCACAGTTTTATTTCCTCTGTGCATCATTTTGTAGATTTTTAGAGAAAAAAACTTTATTCATGCAGCGCAAGTCAAGTTTTTATGTTAATATTTAAGTACGTTTTCCATTAAAATCCGGCATGTTTTCATCCTTTCATTTGATTTAAACTCTTTATGTGTTTAGGCCCCAGATTTGCACAATCAGCTTGAAGCTGGCATAACTAATGACTTCAGTGCAGGACCCTGTATGACTGTGGACAAAACTGTTTTACCACCGGATGTTAATTCCATGCTAGAATGTGCTCAAGCCACTTTTAACGTTCTAACTACTAATACCGTCTGATGCCTTACACAATCGCTTACAATCTCCTTTGCCAATTCCTGGGACTTTTAAAGACCGCAATTAGCCATACTTTGCCCTCACATGTGGACTCATGTGTAGACTACTGTATTGGTATGGACATAAACATTCTAGTAATTGTAATTCATGTAATTTTGTGATAGATAATTATGTACTTTGTCAGTTATTTGCTATTCATTCCTATTGGACAACAACAAAAAGTGATTCAGAAAACAGAAAACAGATTTGCTATCACAAAAAACTGCCTTCTGAATTCTTCTTTGTCTTTGATCTGAGAGCTTAGCAGCTATTCTTCTTACAAGTAGTGCCTTTTTAAAGTATGCAGAACTTGACAGATTTAAGTTATGATAATGAATACTATGTGGATTGAACATCTAGTTGTTTTGAGTGAAGTTTGCTATCTGTTATTTTTTGGGGGGGGATTTTGTGGCAATAAATGGTCATGGTAAAAGAGCACGACCAGTAAAGAGGCAGGAGATGTAAAAAGTGCAAGTAGGAGTCCAAAATTAGGATGTCTTATTAAAATCATTACACACTCAGACAGGTCTTTCCATAAATGGTAAATAGGCCTGTGCTCACACTTAGTGGGCAGAGATGCACTAGGAATGGGCTTTTGACAGCAAGGGTGTAAACAGACAAATATACTGGAAAAAACACAACAACAACAACAAGAAAAGAAAAACAAACAAGCAAAAACAAAAACTGCAGCCACTGTACAAAATGACAACAAGCAATTTAGTGTGTGTGTTTGTGTGTGTGTTTGCGTGCATGTATAAGCCTGTTAGGGAATGTATTTGGAAGTGGGATTGGAATTCCGTGACGGTGCCACACCGACCCCAGCAAGCGCCAGGAAAGAACCTGCAGCTGTCCAGAGGAAAGATGGCACGGGGCCCCTGGGGGCCGCATGCCCCTGGAGCAGCCAGGTCTCTAAGCTAATGTCGTCTAACAGGGCATTCCTATACTGGGTAGTACATCATTTATTCTTTATTCTGTTTTCCAGTTCATGAGGAGAGTTTTCTTCGCGATGCAAAGGGCGGTTAGAACCAAATATGTCAATGTGGCTTAGGTCACCAAGCACACAAAGGGAGGGAGAAGCTGGGATGGGGTATTTTTGGGGTTTATGTTTTTGTTTTTGTTTTTACCATACAAGCCTCAGGAACAAAATGCAGACATCACAGGACATAAAGCACAATAAAAACTCTCCGCTGGAAGCTAGTCAGTTTGATTCAGGTTTAGCAGCTTTATTAAATATTTGGCAGGTTGAAACTGCATCATCTTTCATCAAATGCTGAATGATTTGATTAGAAAAATATCATTCTTACATGTTCATGGTGAGATTTTGTTACACTTCCTGTGTGGTGGATGCAGCATAAGCAATGAAGCATGCATATACATATAAGCCAACCACTCTGTACAACTTGGCAGCAATTTACACTACATGGTATATCGATATAAACAAATTACAGCTGCAATGATAATGTACAGATTTACATTCAAACTAGCATGAGATTAGATGTCACCTGATAATAAGTACAGGTCAATTTATTTGTTTCAAAACATCACCTTAGTAATGGCTCTACTTAAGCAACATGAAAATATATTATTTTATTTATTATTGTCATTGTTTTAGCAGTTGTGGTAGTAATTAAAGATGTCCATTAACTAACAAGCGTTTGGACGTTATCTTTTACTTTTTGTACATCCTTTTTGATCAGTTTTACAGTACTTACTGGATAAAATAGGATTTTATTATCTTTAACTAAAACACATCAGACCCAGGCAGGCTAAGGGGAACCTTTTATGTACATATATGACCAGTATTACACACACAAGGTAAAGATGTGTTTTCCTCTGATTTTCTGCCTGCTTTTGTTTATGTGTGAGAGGACACATTTATTATTATGGTGCTGCATTTCGACCATGTCATTATTGCAGAGTTTATGTCAGCCTCCAAAATAAGCTACGTCACACTCATTACTGCGCAGATTCTTGCTCCAAATGACTTCATGGCTTCATATCTGTAAAATGGGAGGAAGTGGCATCTCGCTGCCTATCTTTATGTATGCAAATGGTCTAGACCGTAGTCTTTTATTATAGTTTAAGTTAGTAATGTGGTTAAAATATAAACATCAACACGTTAGCCTTGGCACTTTATGCATGCTAGCATGTTGATGTAAGCGTTTATGTCAGTGCCTCATTGTGCCCAAGAGCTTCTAGCATGTCTGTAGGCTTTTAGTTCTGTTCTGAAATATCAATTTCACATACAGCTGTCGTATAAGGACAGGTTTTTGTTTTTGTTTTCTTTTTCAATGCTACATAGGCAGCTAGTATGCTACTTCCTACCTATTAGAATACTTTAACCATAAATGAGTATGTTTACGTGCACTAATCTTGCAATGGCAGAGTGACAATAATCAGAATTTGATATGGGTCATGTCATGTCATATTCCATTTGGATATTCCTGATTAGGCCTTATTCTGAATCATGCATTTTCCAATCAAAATATGGGATATGCTGTTATTATTATTATGTGCTTCAATTGGTTTATTTAGAACACTTTGCAATCTCCTAATTGTTTCCCACGTGGCGCTTAGATAAGACGTGTCATTGCCTCAATAGCTTTGCTGGTATATTGTCCTTTTGGGAATAAGGCATGTAAACACAGCTACTTTTCTTCTATCAGATCCCTGGGAGGACATGAACATCAGACTGACTTGAATGAAATGCAGCATTAGAAACAGCCCTCCAACTACCTGCAGCCACACTCGGCCACCTTCATCTCTTCATAAAGATATCTTATAGTGACTTGCCCATTATCCTGATACATGACTGTGATGGGGTCCAGTTTGATGGGAACGCAGCACGCCATGTTGGCCTTCTTGGGGTCCCTGATATTGATCAGCGTCTGGATGAGGGCGTGCTTTGAAGGGGTCATTTCGTCCGTCAGCGGGTGGTAACACAGGCCGCGACACTCGAAGGCATCATACTCGGGAGGTGCCACGATCCAGCTGTCCCAGCCGATGTCTTTAAAGTTGACTTTGAGGGAGGTCCGCCTGCAATATTCCCTCTCTGCCTTCCTTTTCTTTCTACGTGGGTGCTGAGCCTCCGGGATCTCGTTTGGAAACTGATCTTCTCTGTTCCAGTCGGCACCTGAGTGTAAGAATGTTTCTTCTTCGTGGAGTATCATTTCTCTTAGCTCCTTCTTTGCCTCCCTCCTCCGACTACCCAGGTCGTCTGAGAAGACTATCAAAGCTGCTGACGTGTTACCTCCAAGAGTCACACTCATATTTAAACAGCCTGCACCTTCGGAAGCTCCGCAGTCCTTCCTATCCACTACCACATCAAAAACAGTTGCTCCATGGCCTGCCCTGATCCAGCTCTGAATAGCTGTGGTCACATCCAACGTCCCCCATGTGCTCTGCGTGCCCTTCACCTCTTTGCCAACCAGTAGTTGGGAGCTGGATTTGAAATTATAATCCACTTCATAGACTTTAACTGTGGCCTTGAAATTGTGGGAGGTGACCCCTGACCTGAGATCTGGGAGGAAGAAGAGTTGTAGTTCAGCAGTGGTGATCTTCTCATGGATTGGGATGGTGATGTTGAACTGCAGTCTGTGCTTTGACTTTGTGCCATTTGTCACAGATGTGATGTCTGTAACAAAGGGACACAAAGAGGTGAGATGGTTTATCTAAAACAGCAGTAGAGTAGCAGTAGAACTCTGCTGAAACGTATCCTTATCCTCCAAAAGCAATGTTTTGCAAACATTATTGCTATAGGCTAACTAACTTTCCATTTGAGGGCTAGTTACCCTAGCTTGTCACCTTCTACTACTAATGACATATAGAAACTTAATTGTGTCATGGGTTCTCAAAGTGAATACTGTGAGACAGATGTCTGAAACTGCTAATAGAGGATAATCTGCATTAAATTTCACCCTGGCCAGATTTGACTCTTCAAAATGAATGAAATATTACCCTTTGTGGACTTAAAATGCCTCGGATGCAATTCTACACATTTGCCTTATCTAGGTTCTGGAGATCTATGAAGGTACAACTTTACTCCTGCTCCGTCTCCACTCGCGGCTCTGCCGCTCGTCTGAAACCAGCTTTTTCATCGTCTAACTAGTCTACTATACGCTGCGCAGTGGCAAGTTCTAACATTGGAATAATGCAGCCATACATGATTGAACCAGAAAGAAAAGGTGGAGCTACTTGTACAAGGTCACCTACAAGTTGATGCATTAGAATAGTACGTTTGCTTTTTACAGTGTTCAGCCCGACTTGCACAAGTCGTCAGGATTGGTTCCTTAAGTTGTACAGTTTTTCACCGCAGGTGAAAAATGCTCGGGAACTACAGATATATAGATCAAAAGTTTTTAGCATTCTTGTGAATGCTTTGCGGGACGTTCTTCAAACTTTGCACAAATGTCTGCTCTGACTCAAAGATGAACCGATTACATGTGGGAGGTCATAGCTCAGGGTCACTGCTGCCTCATTTAGGCCACATTCGTGAACGCAAAAAAAAAACCCCAAAACAAACAAAATCTCCCCCAACCTAATTTGTTGTTGCCAATATTCATGTTCAGTTTGCCAAACTACAAACTAAGTTATACAAGAATCATATGATCCTCCTCACTATATTATTTATATTTATTTGATAGCAATTCGACCTCCATGCACTTAATAAGCTCCATAATCCAAAGTCTATTACAAAACATTTACCTGAAAAAAGAAGTTTTTTAACAGTCACACGGTCACAAAAACCATCCAACCCTTCTTGTTCACCCACCACTGTAGTTTCACTGTCTGTTTTATGTGCCTCGTGGAGGCACACAGTATGACGGCCAGGTGGTCATTTTTTCTAGTTTCAGCCTGTTTTTGCTTTAGCTTTGGGAATAAAAATGTAAATGTAATAAAAAGCATGCAAACATTGTTAACAGTGACCGGCTGTATAAACAGACAATCTATACAATACATTTATCATTAAGGACTATTTGATTTAATTCAGCTGTGAGTAAACACAGAAACAGATCATTACTATACATACACCTTGAAAATTTCAAATGAATTCCCCGTTGATGTACCTTGGACAGTGAAGCTTCGTATGACATCAGACTGCGGGATGGCCAAGCTGTCCGAGGCGTACTTGTTGTAAAGCTCCATCATAAACTGAGGAGGGGTGATCTTGCTGTGCTCCTGAGGAACGTCCGACAGGTTGAGTTTCCTCAGAAAGCCCTCCTTCATGGTTCCCAGGAGGTTCTCCACCCTGGAGTTGGCATCTTCCTCCTCCACAAGGTCCTCCTCTGACAGCTGAGAGTAGAGCTCCTCAGGGTCTTCGCTCTGGATATCATTATTGAGAGGCTTACAGGTGCAGGAGCCGGTAGAAACCACCAGACTCAAACACACCTGGAACAGGAAGGACCTGGAGCTCTGCATTTTGACCTTAAGTTGTCTCTAAGCCACTGAGTTGGCACAGACTTTACCTTCTTCCCGGCTTGAAAACAGACTTTGCAATGGTAAGGTTGGAAAATGGCGATCCCCAATGCAAAGACCACTGTCCTGATGTCCGCTCCCATGCTCCCAGAGTAAACAGGGGGACTTGTGTCAACCAAAATAGTAGCTTGGCCAAGCTTATCACTGCCATTGATGCCTTCTTTTAAGCTGTGTTATCATTAGAGGGCTGGCTGCTAATGAAGACACTGTAAACACTTCTGTGCTATAATGAGGGAGGAAATGGAAACTGTGAGGTTACTGACTGGCAGACGTCTCCATAAAATTCCTTATTCCCAGCTCATTGATGAAACTTCTGAACATTGTGGACACAAACAAGCACGATGCGTTCTCCTCCACCATCATGGCTCCATATTACTATTACAGGTTAGCAGTCTCCTGCACATGCTCCAGATAGCAAAATGTGGTTAAAACCAATGACACTCATCCCTTTGGAGTTATTGATGAGGAAAATATTATTACCTTCTACCAAAGAGGCAATATTTTCATATTACCTATAATATGTTCAGTTTGTTTTTCTGCCACCCACACTTTTGGATAATTAATACACACTGTTGTTCCTCCTGTGAGTTCCTATTGGCAGTGGCTTCAACAGATTACATTTTTAAATTTATAGGTCAAAGTTTAAGGTCAGGAAAAATTCCCCAGATTCCCATTAATTAATGTCACGATGAAAAAACACAAACGGTACTTTTAATAACCATTAACATGTAGCTAGCCATGTTTAGTTTAGCGCCACCAGGTGTTCCATAGCGGTAGATATTTCTCACGCAAACACAAAAAACACAGCGCAGGCAGCACTTGTTCTTCCGTTGTAATCTGTATTTACAGATGCTTTCAGACAACAAGCTGTCACACAACAGTCCTGTTCTGTGTCTGAATGAGTGCCAACAGCTATATAGAGGCAGCTGTAGCCAAAAATAGACCAAATGATTAGCAAGATGACACTCAGTATAGCAAGTGTTTATTCATTTATATATTTATTTATTTTACAAACACTACATTTTTCCTAGAAGCATAATTATACTTTTGGAAATGATTATGACTTGATTTCGAGAAGGAATCTTTCAAATCTGATGAGCGGTGAGAGGTTATTTCACAAGTGGAACAAGATTTGATGGTGGTGGTCCAGACTGCTACATCCTGTAGGGATCATCCCCTTTATCCTAACGGGGAGTGG
>KV751339.1:9847920-9866246 GCA_001698575.1 Mola mola
CAGGGGACGTTGACCTGAGTTTATTGTTTCTTGGAATTTCTCTTTCACCCATGCAGTCCCTCAGTGCTAAGTTTATGCCCGGTTTCACAAAACTGCTTTCACTGGGGTCCTTTCAATCTTTTAATGGTACTTGATCAGCAATGAAAGGGAAACACAGGATCTGTTGACTGACATAATGAATATATGGGCACGCATGCAAGAAACAAACACGGATGTTAAAGTTACTGGGAGGGAAAATATGCAATTATTATGATTGCTTTAAACATATAAAGTTTTTTGAAATTAGTATTCAAGAGTTCACATACCTCCCTTATCTGGATATACGAAGGGCTTTGAACTACATTAAACTTAAGCTTTCTTACTGCTGTTTTTGCGTAATTGGAGGACAGTCCACCTGAAACAGACGTTGGAGCGTATGTAACTGCCGTGTCGTGACGTATTTCCTTCTGAAATGGGAAAGACTCAATCACGATTAAAGGTGGGACATAACCTTGGGATGAATCTGGATAGCTGGGTAACGACAGCAACAGTTGTAACTCTGAAGAACTCTGCTAAACGTTGAAGATTGATTGACGGCAGGATGTATGGATGCATGTGGTTTTACAGGAAGAAAACAAGATCAAATTTATATATAAAATACAAAAAAATATGTTTTTTTGTCTTTTTCTTTTTTTGCATATATCATTCAACAGGCAACAGTATGATGAAGGACGTGATCTAAATGGATTAAAAATTAGGAATTTCATTTCAGGTGCGCTTTGAGCTTAACAAAACATTGGCGGTTGTGTTTTATTGCTGGTCTTCATTAATCACTGGCACAAATATATACTGTAGCTTTTGAGCTGCTAAATGCTATCTGCTTACTTGCTGCCCTGCTTTTTTTTTAATTTATCCATAACCCTGACGCACACTTTGTCACTCTTTAACCTGCACCACCTTATATCGTTTTCTGTATGACATTCACAGCTAAAATTACATGACAAAAGCTTAGTGATTGTGGTTAAATGCAAACATGCATTTTGACAACACAGGAAATGACTTCAGCCATCGGTGTGTTAATCATTGACCATTTTGGAAAGCCCGGGCTGGCCTTGTTGGGCTGGGTAAGTGGTGTAAAGTGGGTTTCTTTGCTGAATAAATTCATTCATTCATCTCATTACAGGTTTCAGATGTCTTTGTGGAAGCCTATTTATGCAAATGTGATGAAGAAAATTAGTCATTATACTAGGAAATTTAAAAAAAAACAACAAAAAAAACCTCAAAATGAGCTTTCTCAATAACTGCTAACATTTGAGCCATTAGTCACTATTAAGAGAAACTATATTGCTATTTTCCAAGGTTACTAATATACATAAGTAAATCAAGATATCATTTCAATCTATCCACCCAACAGCATCAAATTTACATACTTTATACACACTGTATAAAACTTAAGGAAGTCGGTAACGGTTTTTGAAAATATGTACAATAGAGTTTACGTCCTAACCAGGTTTATGTCTAATTCTGTTGCTATTCCAATACAATCAGTTACATGTTTGGATATATTTATCCCCTGCTGATAACTACTTTTATTACAAAACTTTACATGTCAGGTTTGTTAACTGTTCTCCTTCAACCTTTCCCAAAATGCACACCAGGTGGCAGCAACGTACTGTTTGCCCCCCCAATGCAGTAGCAAGCTGCAGAAATGCACTACTCAATGGTTGTAGTACTTCTAAAACTCAGAAGGTGTCATTATATACATAAGACATAAACAAGCAACTATTGACAAATGAGAGCTATTACCTCTCATGCATGACTAACATGTTTCACTAACATATGGGAGGTGTTAGATTACAAGATGTGTCGCTCTGTGTGACACATCAAAATGAGTACTTTGCATTATTAACTACAGTATTTACAGGACAAGGACTGATTATTTGAATGTGAATGTGCTGTCCTGCTGCCTCTGTGACCCCCCCCCAGCCCCCGAGTCTGTGAGTCCAAAATTCAGTTGAATCCATAAACGCAGGGTGAGTTGTAAGGTTGGGAAACCAAGCTAAGTTGAGTTGAGACCAATTCCAAAACCCAGTCCGAGTCCAGGATGACACCAGAGAAAGTCTTGTCTTATTAAAGCATCACTTTATAAAAGCGAAATGTGCTGAGAAAGGACTAAGAACACTTATTAACAATGAAATATGAAGATTAACTTTAAGGTCCAGCTGGTCAATTTAGGATTGTGACCTACACAGGGTTGTATTAAGTGCATTTCTCAAAATGAAAAATGAATGTATTGTGGAGAAGATGTCTATGAAAACTGTTAAAGAGGCATGTAAAAGCTGGCTCCAACATTCAGAGAAGAGTTCTCAATAGAGACTCAAGAACTAGAGCCCTGGCCCCTCAGTTTATCCTCAGCAGTCCTCAACACTACCGTCCTGCTCAGTGTAGAAATGCCTTCCTCCTCGCAATCTTTCATGTTCACCGACGGCTCGTCCGGCGACTCCAGGCCCTATCGACAGGCACAAGTGTCCACGGACATGCCAGGGTAAACCTTCAGCACCATATTCTTGCTTGGATCGAGAAAGAGCACACTGAGGGGGCTCATCTTCTCTGGGACGCAGCACGGCTCGGGGATGCCCGGAACGATTCCCACGGCTCTCACGATGCTCTGGATGGTGGCGTGATTGGAAGGACGCACCACCTGAGGGAATGAAATACAACAATTCACTGCAAATACCAAGGCAATACGTAACAAGGCTGAGGATTTACATACAGGATCTGCATCTGTGTGTGTACAAGTGTCTCCGACTCACTTTAGGAATGGGGAATCCACAGGTCCCGGCGCAGTAGTACGCATCGAAAGACTTCGGCGCCAGCACCCACTCGCTCCAGCCGATGTCAGCGAAGTCCACCCTGAGGTAGCGCCTGGAACACACCCTGGGTTCGCTCCACTGCCTCCTCCGGGCCTTTTTCATGGTCCTCTTGTCGAAGCTGAGTACCTGCAGCTTACTCAGCCCCTCGTTGTTCTCCTGACCCTGATTCCTGCCTTTTGCAGCCACTTTGGCTTTGGCTGGGAAGTACGTATTCTGCCACAGCTCGCGATTCTTCAAGGTGCTGTAATGGACCTCTGGAATGTCATTGGTTTGGATCTGGAGGTGAAGCTCCCTCCTGATCCTGGAGGCTGAGGCTGACGGGGTCGCATCCTCCCCTATGGGGAAGGACCCGTACCGCTGGAGGGACAGGGCCACACTGTTTGGCTCATCTATAGCCTGATCATCAGCATAGACCAAGATGTACGGCAGGTTGGCGGCAGAGAGACTCTCCTGGCCGTGGGGACTCCTCTGCTGCCCCATGTCAAACTCCACGGTGAAAACAAGCTCTTTGACGTCCCAGGCGTGTTTCAACACTGACGTTACATCCCTTGTTTGCCAGGAGCCTTTCTTGAAAGGAGACAGAGTTATGTTTCCCAGAGAACCATGGAAGAGGAGCTGCGGTGAGGCTGGGTAGGAATGCTGGTGGCGAGGCTTTCGGAAGCGCCAAGGCCGCTGATGGTGGCGTGACTGCTTGTAGAGGAAATGAAAAGAGGCAAAGAGGATGAGCTCTGATTCCTGGATGGAGGACAGGTTGAACTGGAACACCTCTTTGCCGTTCAGGACTCCTGGAGAAAAATGAAATTAAAAACAGAATGAGAGACTTTAAGATGAGTTCTTGAAGTTCACGAAAAATCAACCCTCTCTTCATCCTTCTCCCATGCTTTATTTAGTGTATCTACTAGGTAAAGGAAAAGGTTCATAAAGGAAGATGTGCTCGCCCGGTTAAGTTGCACAGGTGTAGTTAGAAGCTATTGAGCTGCTGACTTGAACTTTTGCCCCCCAACTCTTTTTTCCTTCCTCGATCATCTCATTCTCGCATGTTTATCCAACGTCATCCAATATATCTTCTGGCAAATCTTTCTCAACACATCTGACTGACATAAGCAGCGGCATGGAAAATATTAAGCCTTAAGTGCCTGCCTCACACATGAGCAAAAGCCTCGTCTTAGATGGCTATCGTGAAGTTCAACCTTGTCTCCCACACTTCCCTCACAGCCTGAAAGACAAACATTGGATCGGTCCAGTAGGCCTGTCGTGGGCATATGGAAATGCTTACTGGAGAAAGAGCTCCTCTGAGGCATTTTGCCGCGAAGCCGCTGTCTGAGCGTGATAATAGGCTCTTGTCTAACACCTGGGCTGTTGCAGCTACCGGATAACTAACAGCACTTGAGACTTGAGGTCGCCTAGTTCAATAAATCATAAGACTGACGGGGGACAGAGCAAAGATGTTTGGCAAGAAGGGACCGTGAGAGCTGCTCTGTGATTGATAAAACACCTGCGGGTCAGAATGATGTCAGATTTATTAAAAAACGGGTAAGATCAGATGTTTTTCAAGTTGGTGTCTAGTCCGTCTGTAAAAAGTCGAACTGTAAAATAATTTGCTGTATAATCACAATTCAATAATCGTTGAGTTCTTTGAGTGAGTTCAATTAGTGTGACTGGAATGAGCAGGATGCACAAAACTTATGAGTCAAACTTTTTATGGGATACATTCAAGGCTTTTTCTTTTATCTTATCGTCCTCAATGGCTCAGACTTCTTCAAAATGTTAGAACTCTAAGGTTCCTCAAATAGAATTGCATCAGAGACACACTTTTTTTAAAGGACATTTCGCCCCCCAAAATAGGATTTAGACTTGTTAACAAATGGCTCAGTTAATATGTATTAGTTCATAACACTCCCACTGACCTGACGTATCTTAATGTAGATTTACACCCGTTTTGATTCTACTTACAGCTCCAGCTGGGTAACTATAAGATCTTATTCCGTCCTCTCCTGCACAGCAACATTTCTCAAGCAAAGAATCACTCACTCGGGACAGCCTTGAAACTTCTCACGGTGTTGCCGTGGCTCTGCCTCCTCGGCTCTTTGCTGTACTTCTCGTACACCTTGAACATGTTGATGGAGGCCATGTCCCGCGCTGCGCTTCCGTGCGTAAAGACGCGCTCCTCCACCGCCGCGACCTCCCCGAGATCCCGGGACAGGAGTGTAGCCCAGCCCGACCCGAGAATCACCAACAAATGCAGACAGTGCAAAAGGCTGCTTCCCATGTTCGGAGTTGAAGGGAATAGTTCCATTCCAGATACTTTACTCGGGGAACCGCTTCTTCTCTGTGTCTGGACGGGATGCCCACCCAGACCAGGTAATCCGCGTCAGCCCCGCACTCCACACTTCACTGTCTGCAGTGGTTCCAGGGATGGGAGGGGACCGGGGGAGGGCACATGCACGGAGTTTAGCTGCTGGACGACAGATGGTGACGCCTCGGAGCGCGCAGCAAAAAGGCGACACATGGAGATTATGAAGTGCGCCACTGGCGAGTTATGATTAGCAGCAATGATACGCATGTGATGTAAATATGAACCATCAATCCACCCCGAGACATCAGGTGGCAGTTTAAGGTCAGGGATACACAGAATGACAGAATTCAAATAAACCTCATGCTTCCCCTAACTCAGATAGTTTTTCAATAACAGCCCAAATGCTCCTGCGTAGGAAGGAAACGAGACATTACAGTGAGGAGAAGAGCAGAAGGTCACACAGCCTTTATGTTAGAATAGGTGAGTCGAGTAGCAGTTTCTTTTGGCTTTTCTGGCCTCATATGTCTTGAAAATGATTTTGCTCCATGATCACCAGCCTTGTCATGACAACCTTCATCCATCACAGCATTTGATTGAAAAGATAAAAAAAAAAAAAAAAAGAAAGAAAAAGAAAAAGAAAAACCAGAGGTGGTTTTTATATAGATTCTTTAAAAACACTCATACATAAAAGTATTCATTGTTGTTTTTAAGTCAAAGCTGTCTCCCCCCTTGAATTCTGACTATTAATGGCAGAAATCTGAGGGGGGGAAGAAATTTGAATTCTTTAAAAGGCAGATTTCTGAAAAAAAAAAGAGTCACAACTCAGATACATTTTTCACATGATCCCCTAAATCCAATATTTTTTTTGACAATTGTCTCTAATCCTCTTCTCCAACGTCTTCCCTTTTTGCCGTTTAGTTTTTTTAAAAATTGTTAATAGTTTTGTTGAATTGAACGCTGATGAGGAGCTTCTTCGAGCTCGAGGGCTTGTGTCAGTCAGCAAGCTTTTTAGCTCAGTTTCATCGACCTCTGCCTCACTCTGAAATCTGTCTCTTTAATAGTCACCAAAGCAGCAGGTAAAAAGAATTAAAAAAAAGGGCATGGGGTGTAGGTAACATCCTGAGTATAATGATTACATTGAAATGAATTAATTTCAAGAGTTTGTAATGCTAATGGTTTATTTCCTTTAGATCATTCACATACAGTCGATTTAAAAAATTGTGGTAAAAATGAAAAGCCAGCATGTAGAAACCAATAAAAATGAAACCGCGTAACTGTCAGCTGGACGGCTGAACTCATTTAACAGGTAGAAAAACAAATGTCTTACATATTTTTAAGGTCTCCCCCTGCTGTATGTGTGTCTGATACAGCACAATAGTTTCCCTGTGCGGCAGATGGAAGCAGGGTATAGCCACCATGGGTCAGACTGCTATTAAAATACCTCCTACTGGTCCTGAGGGGCATCACAAGGGGCCCTTTGACATCGCCGTGTCTTAAGGCAGAGATAAAGGACTCGTCTGGGACTGGGATCCCCTTCAGTATAACACTGGTGTGTTTAAAAGGTTTTAAAAGGTTGCGCTGCTTCACTGAAAGATCAAGCTAGCATCTGTCTGCACTATCAAACTCTGTGATCACTCATCGTGGGGTTGTCTAATTGGTTGTGATGGGGTTAGAAAAACAAATGTTGCCCTTCTTAGTTGACTGACCCTTTCTTGTCTGACCAACTGAATTAGTAAAAACAGTGGCATTCATCATATGAGCCAACAATTGACATAGATAAACGGTCGCTACTTCCTCTCATTGTGCAAAAACGAAGCCAAAACTTCTGGAATACAAACAACGTCATGTTGCACTGCTGAGCCCACCAAAACGTTAGCAGAGCGCAGCTGCCACTCATGACAGTTCGCCATGTTTTTATAACCTCAAATGGCATATTGCTTAATATATCATTCACAGTGAACTGATCAGTAAAGTAAGGTGTTGAACCTGCGTCAGCCTAAAAGGATAGAAAACATTTTTGGCAAATATATATTTGAGGTGTACTTTTTTTGTTTGTATGGGAATGTTCTGTTGTGGGAGTTAAATGTTGTCGCCCGAGTCATTAAAATGAAATTAAATCAGATCTAATCTATTAACTGTGTTAATATTATAATACATCTTGATCGCCCTCTAGTGGTGGGCTTCAATACAGGGCATACATCTCACCCACACTTCTTTGAGATAGGGAGGTCTAGACCTAACTCTTAATTTAGTTATTTATTAAGAGAAACCCAACATCATCCCATGAGCAAGCACAGTGGTGAGGGAAAACATCCTTTTAAGAGGGCAGAAGTGCGGACCCCGGTTGTTTGTGGGAGACCATCTGCCTTGACAACAATGTACAAAAACCCCCCAAAAGCATTATAATCCAATGGTTGGTTCAGACTAAGATCCTGCCTCCCACAGGGCAGATAGATCCATTTAGAATAAAGTGGTTGCACTTGGGTTGGCCAGTCAGACCTGAGGTCTGTGTTGTGGATGACCTGGATAAAACTATCATTGATGTCTGAAGACTATCGAACTCTGTATTGCCACGTCTAGCAGCTCCACATTGACTCCTCCGGTTATGCGTCTGTAGCCGCTGAGCCAATAAAAGCTGAGTCACCACAGCGATTAGCTGCCACTTCAAAGGTAATTCATAACCTTATGAGTACATGTCACACCCACAGCAAACTAAATAAAACCTCCCACTCAAAATTCTCCCTGCAGCATACGAAGAAGGGAAAAGCTGACACTCTTTTTTTGTTTTTTTGTTATTGAACTGAAAACTGTTACATCCAATGGCCATAAACTCACAATGATTTTCAAGTCATCTCATTATTGTATGTTTGCTGCCAGATGTTGAAGGAGCACGTACAGGCCTTCTGTCCCACACATGCCAGTGTGGTTAAACAATGTGTGGAGAGGGAAACAGCACAAAGAAAAACATTATTAGGTGTTTAGGCACGAAAGTCAAGTCAAATCTGATTTGAAAGTCATTTAAGAGGACTTTATGAGGAGTTTTTAACTCTAAAAACCAATGAATAAATGTGTTTTTAAATTCTTTTTATTCATCATAGCTGTGTCAGAAATATGTCAGCTCATTATGTTCTCTGCTTATGGACATGTAAAGGAAAAGTTCAGGATCTTTGGAAAGTTCACTCTTAGGCTTTCTTGCTAAGAGTCAGATGAAGGATGCCATGCTTCGGTCCGTCCAGTGAATAAATAGGGTTAGGGTTAGAATAGAATAAAATAGCTAGCCTGACCACCAGCATCTGTAAAACCCACCGACGAATGTTTCTGTACTCTCTATGAAAACCAAGGTTTAAAAATGACATGTTGTGGTTTACAGGGAGGCCAGGCTATTTCTTAGCTAGGTGCAGTGACCTCTGGGAGGCTTGTCATCATTGTGAGGTCGAGATTACGGAGAATGAACAGTATATAAGGTGTTAATAAGTGAGCCTGCAGGGTGCGACAGCGCTAAGGTCGCTCTCACACGTTATTATCTGGGGGAGTCGTTTTGATTTGGGGTTTGAAATTCGAAAACATTGCTTCATTTTCATTTTTACTTAGCTTTCACACTTCACTTTTATCAAACAGATCAAACCTCAAAACCTTTTGAATGGCGCCACACAGTCGAAACGACTGCTTGTCTATTTGACAGAATGGGGGTAGGGGGTTCGTCCCTTTCCGCCTGAGGCATTCCTCAGGTTTTCTGCTTTTACTTTAGTGTTCATATGAAATATGTTTCCCAAGGAGGAACCCAGTGTGTGCAGCAGGCAAGCTGTTGAGTATTTCAATTTTTACGTGAGGTGAATGAGACAGTATCATAGAAGAAGCCAAGTGCTAATGAGAGAGAGAGAGAGAGAGACTGCGATGTCTTGGTCACACAGATAGCTCTGGTGGTGCCATCTCTGTGTTATTTCCAAATGTGTGCTGTTTTTTTGCCACGACGCACGCACGTCTTTTTGTCCACTTCCTATCTTTGGTTTACAACGCGGTCTGCCTTGCTTTCTCACCTCAAACAGATCGCACCAAGCATTCACTCTGAAGCAAATCCAGGCCCTCGTTTTCAAGTGGATCAGAGTTTGCTTGTTTTCACATTGGCCCGAACAAACCCAACTACACATGAAAAACGCACCAGTGTTTAAAGACTTAAACACGTCTGGTGCGAATGCGACCAAAGTTATCTGTTTCCCACCCCGACTCCGGCTGTTACGTTAGCTGCAGCTAATCAGTTGCTGGCTCTAGCTTCACATTCAGCATTTCGACATGAGCCAGAGCAAGCGTTGAAGTATTCTGTTAAACATCCTCATCCATTTATGCCTCACTATAAACCTTAAGTGCATTTTTTTAAAGGCTTTCTTGAAGTTCCTTTCTCTGACCTCACAAACAAGTTAATCTCAACCGGGGCTGTTTGAAAAGGCTGCACTTTGTTCCACCAGCGTTGTTGAGGAGTAATAGATGTACCAGACCGACAGGCGTGCCAAGTCCATGTCCTTTATTACACATGGAGACTTATTTGAAATTTTCATCTTGTATGACATCATGGGTGAGTCACTTCTTCTGCGACTCCTCCTCCAGCCTCTGCAGGGTGAGGAGGGAAGTGTAGCCCCCTACAATATGCTCTCATTCACAGAATATTTGCCTGGGGTGCTCATCAGGACAGGGAGGACAGACGAGCCCACCATGTTTCTTTTGGCTTGAGACTCCATCCCCCCGCCCCCCTTTCTCCTCCTCTTCCTCCCTTTGACTTGTTTTCACAGGGCTGGCTGGAGTTGAATGACCATTCATGCTCACTGCTCTTGGATATGGATGTGTGTGTGTGTGTGTGTGAGAGAGTCTGGGGGGCATGACATCCCTTCATCTGATGTCTGCCAAGCCATCCACATACACACACCGATACACTCAGAAGGCCCACTTCAGTCTGGATTCCGTGCCACACCTCCCTCATAGAGAGCGCAATCACTTCAACATCACTTGAACAAGATTGACAGGTCGGCACACACACGCACGCAGCCCTCCGGTCCTCTGTAGGAGATGTCCGGTTATCTCATGTGTTTATGTTGCTTGTGCCAGCTGAAAGAGGAACGTCTGCTGGAGTCAGAGGGGAAAACTTGTGCATAACGAGTTTATGGCTGCAATTTGACTCTATGTTGAAAATAAACAACAGCTGACATCTGAGGAGAGTTTGACTGAGTTTGACACACATTCGTGCAGTGCCTGGAAAACCAGCGCTGACAGAGGAGTCGCCGTCTTCGTGTGCGCGTGTGACAGACAGAGTGTGTGTTTACATCACGGGTGGTGCGTCTTCTAGGATCAGTTTTCACATCCACAAGAGCAACTCTGACTTGTCGGTCAGACACAGTGATGTTGATCTAAACTTGTCTTGGCTCTATGGCTAATTAATAGAATCAAAATTAGTATCATTTTTCTTTTCATTATACCAATAGGGTGATGTATAGCTTCTGTCCTAAAGGACGGTGATTGAAAAGGGATAACCGTAGAATATAATAAAAACAGAATCAGTATAAATGACTTTAGACAGAATAACGTAAAAAAAAAAGTGCAGAATTAAAGATAAAAGCTCTTATTCATAAAATATGCAAAGGATGCCTGTTGGGTAAATAGTTGTATCAAGTGAAATTTGAATATATTTCCTACATGATGCTTTCTGCGAGTGAGGTAGATGTCACATGGGCCCATGTGTGCACACTCACACTGCAGTCTGTGTTGGTGTGTGTGTGTGTGTGTGTGTGTGTGTGTGCTCACAGTGATGTGTCTGGACAGGGAGGAGGGGTGTGATGGAGGCTACAGCTCTGGGATAAAAGCTGCTCTGCAGTCATTCGGTGCTGGATCTTATTGTCCTGAACTGTTTTCCGGGAGGTAGCAGGCACAATAAACTGTAAACTTGCTGCCCTCTTGATAATAACTTATAGCATGTTATGTTTGACTCGCTGACAAAGGCTTGTTGCCAAAACACATGAGGCTAATGAGTTACAAAAGGAACACATTAAAGTCATATTTTCCTTCAATAACATACGTAGTAATTTGAAATTTTATAATAGAATTTTGGCATTGCTTTTTAAAATTCATCCATCTATTTGTTGATAGATGAGATGGCTGCAGAGTCACATTCTCAGCCCATTAACCTGTTAATCTTCCACATACACAGGATCAGGTTGCAGCAGGAGCAGGCTTCCCAGCCTTGTTTTCTAGCTACACCTGCTAAACACAATATAAAATCCCTAAAACACTACGGAAGACCTCCAGTTTTTTTGTCTTTCAACATGAAACTCACGACTCCTCTTTCAAAATGGATATTCGATATTATGGCAGATTGTAATTACAATCGGTAACCTCAGAGCAGACCCTGGTTCTGGGTCGGTGCCCATCTGCATGGACCACTCATGTGTTTTGTCCCTGAATTCTACAGATTTTGGGGAAATGCGCATTTTTATTGTAAGTCAATTTTTGGGGCTATGATATACCTACTTTGGTCATATTTCAGAGAATTTAGAATCATCTGCTCACACAGTTGCTGCCGGAAAAGATCCCCACTGGAAGTTGCGTTTGAATTCCAAGAAAGCCCTCACAGCTTCTCCAAAGCGTGAAAGCTGCTTGATCGACCTCCCCGCTGCCCGCCCTCCCTTGTCAGCTTGACCCCACACTACGGGGCCGTCGGAGCCGTGCATGAGAACCTGCTCATTTATCATCGTGCTGCAGACAGTGGGGCTGACGACTAAAGCGAGGTAAAGAACCGGCCGGGCTTCCCTTCTGAGATCCTGACTAACACGCACACAACCCAAGACCATAAACAACCCCACACAGCACCCTCCCATGTGGCTCCACGCAGACAAGACCGACAATCAGCATGATGGATTTCAGCCCAGACACACTTTTCCTCAAGCAGCCCAATTAGGAAAATACTTTTACAGGTTGTTTTCTTCTTTAAAAAAGGGAAGCTCTCAGTGTGTCGTACTGCCTGACTCAGTGGTTGATGGACTGCACTGTCTGCCAGAAGATGGATTGACTTTAAAGAGGAAATTTTGTGTCATTATGGTCAGGAATCAAAAGGCCACACAAAAGGAAAATGAGAAACCAAAGACAGACAGGCGCAGAGAGCCATGAAAACATTCAGACAGACACAACACACATTTGAAAAATGAGCCTGCCGTACCATCAGAAAGATTTCCACTGAGCGGTCTGGGGGACTCCCGCTTATCTCTTTCACTAGTCACAGGAAAACATGTCATAGCTGAGGCCCAAACATTACAACGTACCGAATGTCAGCCTGTGACGGTGTTACAGATGAGTCTGAACGTCTTCTGTGAGGAACGCTTTCATTACTAAATGCTGATCACTCTCCTCCAGTGTTTTTAAGGCTGCAATTTTCTCCGATTGAGTTGTTTTGGCAACTCCTCCTCAATGGCCCCCGTCTGAGAACAATCATCCACACTGTGTTTGTCAGTTATTTGAAGAATTGACAACGACTTCAAATTGCATCTATTATTCACATCTCGGACTCCTGGAACAACTATACTTTAAAAAGCAGCCATGGTTGCAGATCTTTTCTTGGCCAGTAGGAATGGTGGGCGCTCCAGTGGGTTTTTAACACTTCAGGGGCCGACCTTTGCTTGTATTTGCACCTTGTTAACACTGTTAACTACCTGCAGACTTTGCTGATATTTTGTAATATTTAGGGCTGCTGCTCCTAAACAAATCATATATATCTCAGTTTTAGATTCATTTTGTTTGGGGTTTGTCTTGTGTTTTTACCATTGAAATAGGTAAAGATGATAACAACTCTCCACTTCCTTCTAGTGTACAATAAATGCAGAATATCCAGGATACGAGAGCTGCCATCTTGAGCTGGTCAGGTGGTTTGGAGTCGCTGTCCGTAAATCCGCCTCCCAATCGTGAACAAGGCTCAGCTCAAAACCACGATATCCACGTATCTTAGAAATGACATAAGTAATTACAACCAAAAGGATGAGAAAAATTAAGATTTACGGAAACAATATTTGAGCAAAATTGTATGTGTATTTTGTGTTTTTAGTTAGGGTAGGGATTTATGACCTTTACTGGAGCCCCCCACCAGAGGGCGTTTAAGATTTTTATTTAACTTTTTTAAAGGATTATCAATAGAATGAACGGAGGATGTGAGGAAGCACCTATTAACTTCTGAATAGATTTTGAGAATGATTTTTAAAGTTGACTTTACATGTCACCTGAATCTTTGTAAGTACAGACAATACAAAAAATCTGATGGCTCACATTCAAATGTTCGATGCACTTTAAAGTTGAATTCAACTTTAGCTTAAATTTTTGATTTCGTGAGCTGTTGGTAATGTCCGTTTCTCATTCAGTCTTTAAATTCTTACTTCAGATCTTGTCTTCGGTGGTGTAAAAACAACATTAATGTTTCAATTTTTTTTCATTTCAGTTCGGTTCCCCCCTTTATGCTTGTAACAGATTTTGTTTTATTGCTTTGATGAGCGATACAAAATAAATAGGCACTCCCTGAACACAACTTTTCATCTTTCAAACACATATAAAAAATATATTTTGCTTTATTTCAACTCATCTCCCAACCTGTTCTACAAGTTCACCCCACACACTGAAATACACAAACTCTTCTTAGTTGTATGAATACATTGTTATGTTTTTAATCAAAAAATCCCCAAACAACTGTTACAAACCATTTTTTGAATGATGGTCAAAAGTTAATTATTTCTAGCTTTGCTTTGTGTTAAGTTAAACCAAATCCACACATTTCAATGAATGTGACTTTAACAGCTAACAAGTTCACCCCACACACTGAAATACACAAACTCTTCTTAGTTGTATGAATACATTGTTATGTTTTTAATCAAAAAATCCCCAAACAACTGTTACAAACCATTTTTTGAATGATGGTCAAAAGTTAATTATTTCTAGCTTTGCTTTGTGTTAAGTTAAACCAAATCCACACATTTCAATGAATGTGACTTTAACAGCTAAGCCTTTGCAAACCCTGATGCTCATGCATCTTAAAAAACATTAAAAAGGATTATGGCAAGCAGATGCAGGATTATGAATTTTTAGGATTTAAATGTGTTTTGCCATCTGTCACTCCACAGAGGATATACAGGAAAGCTATATTTATGTCATTATAGGTTTTAAAACGTATCGATTTATTGGTCCAAATTGACACATTGCAACAAAACTGATATAAAATCATCTTGTATGTTGTCAGGTATAGCAAGCAGCTGCCTGTTTACAGGCTACAATTATTGTCAATTAATAACATGAAAGTTTATTTGACTCATATATATGCCCAAATCAAAATTCAGCATTCAATTTATATTTGGTCTGGTCGACCTCTAAGACACATTAATAAGTAGCAGAGGGCTTTGATGCTGGGTACAGGCGAACTGCTGGAGCTGATCAGAGGTGGAGCCAACACAGCAGAATTGCAGCGTCAAGAAAACCAAAATACTCGGCTGGAAGGTGCTAAAATGGGCAGTGGGCCTATAAAAACTCGGGTGATGTTTTTGACACATTACACACGATCATTTTATGGTTGTGAATAAGACAAATATCGATGCGTGCAGCTTTAAAATGTCATGGAATCACATGTGATCCAGCTGCAGCAGTGAGCTGAAAGACCATACAGGCTCTTGTTTTGGTGACAGGAGCTCTGATTACAATTGACTAAAATTACTTGAGGTGTCTGAGGCATAATGCCTATAATTATTGCTAGATTTACTACATTCAACAAAGAGGTTGTGTTGTTGGTGTGTCTTTGTTGGCAAGAATACACAGACCCTAAGGGATGGGTAACAATGGGCCTTGAGGTGATGTACAGATCTGGAGGCGGATGCAGGAATTTTAATTTCAGGGGAATGGTGGGCCTTGGCGGAGGTATACACTCTACTGAGTGTCCTTCTAAATTCTGCTGCAGCCTTAGCTTTAGCTCACATTATGTTTGAAAAAGTCATCAATAGCACCAGGCTGGAAGTGAGCAGATTTGAAGGTGCCAGGCTGAAACAGCGGCGTTCACTGACTGATGCTGAATTGTTTAAGTGCCCTTTCTTGGCAGGATGGGCCCTGGTTGTTTATGCCTGCGATGAGCTGAGGAAGGAGTTATCAGCCCATCGAGTGCCATGCTCCGTCCTCGCGATCATACATCAATTCAAGGGCCATTTTCCCATCATCCCTCAGTAAGCGAGGCCGTTACTCTGCACATTAATGGAGTTAATGGACTTACAACAGCCCCCCCACGCCCCCTTAATTCCTCCCTCCCTCTCACTGTTATACTCTGTATGCTTTCTCTGCCCTTCTTGTTCTGCTTGCCCCTCTCTCTCTCCCATCATCATGCATTGTAGTTTGGGCATCTATAAATCCCGTACTATATCACTGCCCCACTGAGGCTGCATACACTGTGATTTAGCCTCCGCTTGACTTTCGTGCAGAGTGATACTTAGTACGTCAGTGCCTCTGTCAGTCGCACACAATTTGAACATGGCGAGTTTTCCAGCCAGTCCTGAACTGTTTTTTTTTAATTCCCTTTTCATGCGAGAGAATGGAATTAAGTCAGTGCGTTACAGACTTCAGTTTTTCTGGCTAGGCACATTGTTTTCCTTGGCGGCTGCACCTAAAGTCTGTTGAAACAGCCCTTTTTTTCATGTCTATAAATGGCCTCTTTTCATGTATCCATGAGGGAGCACTTGCTTTTTGAAGGGATTTATGAGGATATTGCTCTATGCTCAGTCAGGGGCCCTGGATGTGTGCTGTGTATACGTCACGCTGAGGATGATATGGTATGGCTTGGCTCCCTGTAGCTGAATTTTCATGGGAGGAATCAGAATGGCTTGCCAAAATGCTGGAGACAGGAAAAACTGGAGTGGTGATGAGAGGGGTTAGTGAATTGCTTCCTGTCTGTGAGAGCTGATGATTGACAGAGAGAAGGAGGCAGCGGGAGCACAGACAGAGGTATAGTACATACAGTATATGGAAATAACAGATGGGGGCTCAGGATGAACCCTTTTTATTTACTTATAAGACACAATAAGAATGAATCACATGTCCAATCATATCAAACCAAACAGCATTTTGGTGACTTTGCACCATATATGGCTTTGTTTCAAAATCAAATCAAATCAAATCAAATTCTATTTGTACAGTGCAAAATCAAAATTTAGATATTATCTCACTGGGCTTTGATAAACTTTACAGATGAGACACCCTCTGCCCTTAGACCCTCGAACCAGGTGAAGAAAAACTTAAAAAACCCTAAACAGGGAAAAATAAGAAACCTCAGGAAGAACCTGAGAAAAATGTAAATTCACATTTCAAAGTGTCTGGAGACACTCAACTGAAAATGTCCGTTCCCATGGAACTGAAGCTCCTAATATAAACATCAACTAAACTGATGGAAGAATAAGGCAATTTAATGGTAAATTAAGAAGCCTTTTAAGTTTGGGTGCTTTTTGTGGTTTTGGGGGTTTCTATGTGTCTGAGCAGATATTATGTTACTAAGCGTCTTGAGTCTTGACCCACAGGCGTTTAACTACCTCGAGACCCTCCTCAGATTATTGCTCACTCGGAGATATTTACAAAACTGTGTTCTGCCTGCTATTCCTGCTTTCTGTTATGTTTGGTTTATGCCTGATTTTGATATTTTGGAATGTTCGATGCTTTAATGTAATTATGATACACAATTGCTGCACAGATATGTTTTTCCCCATTTCTGACCTCTAGTAAAGTGTTATATAAAAAATAAACATCAGCTTTTGGATTTACAACTGTTGTTACATTAAGGTACTCACCTGATGCACAATCTGAGTATGAAAAGTCTGGGAGTGTACACTGACTGACTGGCCTCAGCTGATTTGTTATGATGACTGAATAACATGTTATCACACATTAAATGATTGCGCCATATGAAATATGACAGACTACACAACTTTTCACTCCAGCTGAATACACCAAACACTCGCGAGAGTAAACATACAACTTTTAAGAAGATGAAACATGTAAAAAGATGGATGGAATACAGAATTGGGGGTAACAATTATATATGCGGCAGAGGATCCCGCTTCCTTTGTGCTCATTGGCTATTGAAGCTATTGATGTTGTGCAGCTGTTCTGTTTTGTATCTACAACCCCCCCTCGAAGACCAAGGCTATCAGTTGTTTTTGATGACTGCCATTGGTGGATTGCATAACGAATGCAGAAATCTTCGGCTGTGACGGCTTCTTTCAGTCATGATGTGTCGTTTTGTAGTAGACGTTAACCAGTTTGGTTGGTGGCCAGTGTATACTAACAGACTTTGTTCAGAGTCGGCTTGGAAAATTCAAACATGTTTAATCCGTCCACCTCATGTAGATGGAATCTGCTGTTTTCAATCACTCACCGATTAGATTTCAGCCCCGTGCATGTGCAGATTTCTGTACCAACTTGCCTCAATGAACATTGGTGCAGACTAATTGGAAACCAATTAAAAACATTCTCAAAAAATACTTGGTAGGTTATAGGATAAACAATTTGCTTATCGCCCTCCTACACTGGATAACTTGAACCAATCAGATTAAGGAACCATATGATGCAGCCAGTTCTGGTATAACTGATACTGTGACACCTAATCTAACTTTTTTTTTAGGAGCAGCTGTTGTTGATGCTTCTCTCACTCCCTAAATCGTGCCCACAGCTGTCCTCACAAGCAGCTGATAGCTGTGACAGCTCTTTGGCCACATACTTTTTGAAAAGTATTGTTCTTTGGCTCCTGTGAATCTTTTAATTGTGCAAAATTAGTTAAATCATAATTTAACAGCTGTAATTAGGTGTCTGACTGTAGTAGTATCAGTATTTTGATAATGATGGATCGAAAGAGTGAAAGCTAAAAGTTTATCACCTGACCCTGCAGTTGTCATCGGCTCCAGATCCTTTTTAATGTCTTTTAGCTCACTGTTTTAGTTATCCTATGGATCTTGATTCACTCTCGCTGATCTTAATAAACATGTTTCTGGCGGCAGCAGGTGAGCTCAGTTAAAAATTCACTCCGGCCAATAAACCTTAAAAACCCACTTCGGAAAATAATGCATTTTGATGTTAATGGTTTTATATATGTTTATGCCTTTTTAAACTACTAAATAAATAATATTAAAAAATATTAC
>KV751339.1:9869889-9882170 GCA_001698575.1 Mola mola
AGAAATGAGAAAATTCCAGCCATTGCTGACGAGTAGGACAATGCTATTGCAGGACTCACAGTGTTGGCTTACACCATGTTTGTCTCCCTGGAAACAAGCCCATTGGAGAGGCGTCAGGGTTATTGGCTGAGGTGAGATCAGAAACAGGTGATGGCTCTCAGTCCATTATACTGTCTGTGCACGGCATGAGGTGGGAGGAAGCCTGACGCCTGCAGCAATTGTGTTCAATATGCACAAATGTGATGATTTTCCTGTCAAAAGCAGAAGGTTCTCAGAGCGGGATGTTGCTGAAAACTAAAGTGGGACAAAACCAGATAAAATTGTTGTTGAGTCTATGTGGCTCTTAAATCTCCGTGGCAGAGACGGAGTACTGACTGTGCAAATGAGCTTTGGGACTGCTAGCTTTACCTAAGTACTATCAATCTCTATTTACAGGAACCAAGAGCCAGGCCTGGACTTGATTGGGAGGGGGGTTGAGAGGTCCTCAATTTGTCATCATTTAGGTGACAACTTGTCTGACTGACATGCTCCCTCGCTGACCTCTCTTTGTGCATTGAACTGATAAGAAAACTGCGCGCGTGTGTGTGTGTTGAGGAGGGGGAAAGAGAGAAAAATGACAATGATGACAGGACTCTAAAGGGAAAAGGGTATCTGGGCTGGATTGTAATATTTAAAACTTTTCCTGTAGATTTAGAAAACTTTGCTTTGATACTTAGTACATGGCTAAGACAAGCAGCTGTTAAAGATAATGTACTTCTATGAGTATCAACCAATTACATTTGTCAGTTTCTATGTATAAGGATAAGGTAGTGAATAATAAATGAGAAGTTTTTCTCTTTAATTTAACTAGTCAACTCAGTCAACATGTGGCCACGAGGGTACATCCCAGAAAATCTGATGTACATACAAAAATGGCACCTAGTGGCAAATTTTGATTTCTGTAAAAATTTTTTTTGAATGTACATCACATCTTTTTGATGATTGCCATGTGTACCTTGGAAATACAGATGCCTAAGGCCTAAGGGCAGCCTCATGTTGCACACTGGATGCTATTGTGACTGATTATCACCTCTAAAGGCACATGAGGTATTACAAGAAAAGACAAGTGCAAATCTTTGATGGGCATGCAAATTTCAGTGGGTATCTCAACAATACAATATTTAAACATTTTTGGCAAAGCATCACAATGGTTTCTTTTTACCATTATCTCAATAGCTTACATTTTTAAATGTTTAAATTAACATATTAGCCAAATCTTACAAATTTGTGCTTCAACTGAACGTGTGGTTAGTCCCACCCAATTCTGGTTTAATTTCATCTAGTTGATAGTATGTCTTCCATACAGACTGTGTAGACCTTTATAAGAGGTCTGAAAAATGTAGTCTGTAGTTGTTTTGATCTTTAAAAGATACTATATAATAAGTCCAGGATTCAGAAGTGCAAATATTCCGCTCATTTTTCCTTTTTCTCTGTTGGATATACAATATGGCTAATATGTTGATAATGCAGGCTTGACTGAAAGCTAGATTTTACATGGGGAAAGGTCCAAAATAGTTTTATGGAATATTAATTATGTAGTTGAAAAATTAATAACATATCTTGGCCTTGTGTGCTTAAACTCAAGTGAGAATCTAACTCAAACTGACCACCAACAACATACCACTGTTTTCTCACCAAAGATGATTAAAGTTCGACCTGCAGTCTTGTTTTTCCAAAGAAAGCTACATTATTTTTCTTATTAAAGCCATGTTTTGTTTTGAAATGAAAGCTGTCCCCTTTGGTCACCGCCTGAGTTAGAGTCTTAGATCTTGTAGAGGCACTCTGACATGGTAATTACATAAATGACTGTGTCGCTCACAGATGGAACACAGAAAAGCCAGTGTGGGGATGTGCGTCTCTGCCTGCAATTGTTTGCAGGTGCAGATTTTTATGTAAACTGATAATGAGCATTAGGCCATATGCCTGCCCATGAGCGCTCCTGCATTTGGTGGCTAAAATTTGAACTTTAGTTTTGTGCAGCTATCATTAGCAAAAATATCTGAATGTGTATCTTTTATTACTCATGTTCTATTATTTCAGACAGCCAGCAGCAACTAAAGCAAGGGAATATGAAGTGACCTGGTTTTCATAACACTAAGAAAAAACTGCAGTGGACAAATGAGCCAAATCTGAACTTGATTATGAGAAGTAATGAGTTGCTCTGCTTCAGAAGCTGCTTTTTTATTTTCATTTTTACTAGCAATTGGTAGCTGAGCAAATAACCCTGCGTGGGGAGCCAGCCAGGTATACAGTCAGGCATTGTGAAGGCTGAATAATGACATTGCCGAAAATGTTTCTTTCGCTTTAAGTATGGAATGGAAGATTAGCTCCTCAGAGAGAGGATTTAAAAGATCCAACCTCTTTAACCCTGCTGAGGACAACTACTGAGGCAGACACGATGCAAGAAAAGGCTCTTTCTCTAGGTTTGAACCATTTTTTACTAAGAAAAAAATTAAAGAGGGAGGGTAAACCAGTAAACAAGGTGTGTGTGTGTCAAGACTTCTACAAGTTGATTTGCAGGCCCTTTGTTGTTCTTGTGGACCAGCAAAGCAGTTCAGCTAAGTGGACAATATTAAGGTGAAAATTTCGGAAAACAGTGCATGAAACAGGGATCCTAGCTGTGTCTGATCTAAATTATATTGAGTCTTATTAGGTCAGGTAATTATTAATAGTACTGTGGTGCCTCTTAGGATCCATTATCACCTCTGATTACAGATTTGTATATTATAATCATAATCATCAGGTCCCTTTTCCGATTGGGTCTAGTTGATTATAAATTGAACTTAAAGACATTGGTTTTTGCTATGTATTTTTCTGAAACAGTACGGTACCGTGTGCCTCCACCCTGTTTCATAACACTGTCACCCCATTAAGTGCAGTGTGACTGACACTCTGTTCAGGGTTTATGTCATGACATCACATCCTTTGTCTGAGTTGGAAGGGAGGCAGCTAGAAATCCTGTTTTGTTTATATAATTGTATAATAAGGCGTGTGAAAAAAGAAACCTTCACCATGTTATTTATGTTAAAAAAAGGGACTGTTGTTGTAGTGGTCATAGGATCAAGCCAAACAACTATTGTCTAGTAATTTTTCTGCTTTTCTGCACAGTTTGCTCTCGTAATGTGTTATGCTATTATAATCTCCTAACAAAGAACAGTGGATCTTTGTTAGGAGACCAAAACCTTCCTTGTGTGATCACCACAGGATGCAGGCCTCACGGAGAACAAACACAAGCTAAAGGTAAAGTATACATTGACTGTAGCAACCCACCTATAAATGTTTAGGAAGCGAGGGGAAATATTCACACATGCACAAACTTAATGAGGGGTGTCTCACATGCAGTGCTTCAGCTGACGCCAGGAATGGTGGGAGAGGAAAGGGAAAGGTGTGTGTTTGTGTTTTTGTGTGTGTGTGTGTGTGTGTGTGTGTGTGTGTGTGTGTGTGTGTGTGTGTGTATTTGTGCATGTACATTTAGCATACAGTATTGTGGGGGTGTTTGAAGGTGGAAATCAAACCCTTAACTAAGCTGCAAAACTCATGCTTTCCCAAAACAAACATATTAAGCTGCCTGTCATAATTCTAGTTTAGTATTTGTGGTATTAAACTTCTTCCAAAATTGAATACCATGCTGCATGATAAAGAGTTAACATGAACATAAAAAGTGGACTTAATATCAGTTTCACCACAATATTCTAGCCATGTTACAAAACATACTAGTATTTCATTAGCATGTACCGGTGAAGAACGCTAGGCCAAAAAGCTAGTTATTAGTTAAATTGGTGAAATTGATTAAATTGATCAGTCCACTTTGTTTTAAGATCTGTATGTGGGTACTATGTCTTTGCAGCATACCAAACCAAAAATTTGTCTGTAATTATTGTAAATTGAATCTATATCAAAATTTAATCTAAACTTTCACTCACGCCTTCATATAGCATAGGTTTAATGTACAGTATGCTAGGACCATGGCAACTGCAAGCACAACTTATTTCTACCTTTCTAGTCAGGAAAAATAGTATTCAGTCATGCTAATGGCTCTATGAATCTATACTTGGTGCAATCTGCATGGAGTTAATGTGATCTAGATGCTACACACATACATATTGCTAACATACTCATAACATCAATGCTGTTTTAATCATGTATCCCGCACTGAAAACCATGTGGACAGTGTGCCACTTTCCCTTCCTGAGCCGCCGGACAGTATGCATGAATTTCTTCGGCGCCGACTGGGAGTCTTGAGTCCATGTGAGTCCATGGCCTCACCAAACTCCTTCCACACCCAGGATTTTGCCTCCACGACCACCCGAGCCACAGAGATTGGCCTTCCAGTAGCTGTTTGCTATCTCAGACATCCCACAAACCAACCATGCTTTGTATGTCTCTTTCTTCAGCTTGACGGCCCATTTCATCTCTGATGTCCACCAGGGGGTTCTAGGGTTACTGCTATGATTAGCACCAGCAACCTTGCTACCTCAGTTTTCGAACAGCCACCTCGGCATTGGCGGAATGGAACATGGCCCACTCAGGTTCCCTGTTCCCCACTACCTCCGGGATGTGATTGAAGCTCTGCCGTTGATAAGAGTTGAAGAAGATTTTGATAGGGTCCTCAGCCAGACGTTCCCAGCAGACTGTCGCTATACGCTTGGGCCTGCTTGGTGTACCTGCATCTGCCCCCAACCTGATCCAACTCACCACCAGGTGGTGATCAGTTGACAGATCTGCTCCTCTCTTTACTGGAGTGTCCAGCACATACGGCCCCAGATCAAATAATACGACTACAAAGTCAATCATTGACTGTCAAACAAGGGTGTCCAGGTGCCAACTGCACTTATGGACACTCTTATGGCTGAACATGGTGTAAGTTATGGACAAACTGCAGCTATCACCGAAATCCAATAACTGAACACCACTCGGGTTCAGTTATTGGATTTCGGTGCCAAGTGCAGCCACATTGCCGTTTCCAACCCCTCCAATTTCAAATCTGATTTAGAAATTTTGCGCATGATATCATAGCTAGTGATTAGTCACGCCAGAAAGGAATGTGTGTTCAAAACAAAATAAAAAGGGACCCAAGGTGGAAAATTATGTGGAGAAAATCATTTTTTTGAAATAAAGAGTGAAGGACAATACTTGTTCCCTGTCACAAACCAAACCTGGCCATACAGTTTTCAGCTTTGTGTTGTTTGGAGTTTAAGGCAGACCACTGTGGGATAATGATTATCAGTGGCAGACTCACGATGTTTGAGGGACAGGGATCAAAGTCAGTAAAAGGGCACCAGTCGTATTGTTGTATTATGAACACTGGCAGAATGTAAAGACTGATAAAAGTCCTTATCCAGGACTGATAAATTTACATATATCAATTTGATAAATGTATATTTTGATTGAAAATCCCTTGGTCGCCTTAAAATGGCTTGGATGTAATTCTACACCTTTGCTTCTTGTAGATTGTAGGGCTATATGTAAATACTACTTCAACCCCAACTCTTCTCCACTCTGCCTATCACCTGCAGCTGGAGCAAGCTGGAGCTTGATCATCAGACTTTTAAACTTGTCTACTTTATGCTGCACAGTGGCAAGTACTAACATTGAGGTAAGTTAGCCATACACGCTTGAACAAGACAGAGAAAGAAGAGGAGGAGTTACTTTGCAAGGTCACCTACAAGTCGATCCATCAGATTGGTAAATTTAATCTCTACAATATTAAGCCCCACCCCTGCAAGTCATGATGAATCCTAAAATCCTCAGCCATGATGTTGACTGCTTTTTTCTATCATCTCGTGTGTTGTAGTACATCAAAACAGCACATGGACATGTTAACAAGGTCAAAAACAAAGACAGTTTTGATTTATTGCCTCTAGGTGGCAGTATAATAGTTCTAACATATCAGTTTACATGCCGAAACAGTCATTAGGCGGTGTACTTCTCACCACCCAACAACACATAAGTCAAAGATCAGGCTCATTTTATTTTCATTTGGGTTCCCAACAACTCCTACGGCAAGTTTTGTTAGGCTAATCATCTGCCAAATCTTTCACTACATTCACCAGCTAATCAAACTCTTGACCCTCCTGTTTACATGACAGTTTGTGTTTCTTGGTCACCATACTGTCCATGTTCCCTGCATGATGTCATCCCGAGAGTTTTAAAAGTACACATGTGGACCCACCACACGTCCAGGGGAGTGGTGGTCTGCTGCATGATGAACTGCAACGCCTTGTGGTGATTTGAAGATTCAGAGCAAATCCAAGTTCTCACCTATTTAAATGAAACAGATCTCCCTCCAAAGAGGAGGCAAAATCCACATTAATAGCAGTAAAGGCCTGTGGCAGAGCCCCCAGCACACGCAAAAGAGACAGACAGTGATGAATTGTAGTGGGAAAGTCCCTGCTGTACAGATCCTTCAAAGGCAAAAACCTGCAAAACTCTTCAAAAGAGATCCTCAGAAGCACTCGTAACGTTCTCACTTTTCCCCAGTGAGGAGATTAAGGGTGAATGAACACACTGGAAAGTCGTTCAGACACTTTATTAAGATTTCAAGTCATAAAGCCACTGGAAAGACATTTCATCCATTCTCATTTGGACACCATGTCCTGTGGACACCAATCAAAAAGGTTGATGCATACATCTGGGATAGTGTTCTGGTGGTAGGTGTCCCATACTGGAAGTGAGCTGCTCCCAGTGTTCCTAGTGAGCCAGTACTGTAATGTCCTGCACGTTGTCTTCCAACTAAATGTTACTTTTGCTCAGACCTGCAGATTTTCCAGTGCATTCAGCTGAGCGCAGGGGAACACTGGGAGTTTAAATCGCAAAGCTATTGGCTGAGACAGACTCACCACATGGTCATAAAGTGTTAACGTAGTATATCTTATCATCGATCTGAGACATCGGCGTAGACATGCCTGGACCAGGTAAAGTCAAAGGGCTATAAAGGTAACAGCTCAGCAGTACGACCAAAAATGGGTTTAATAAGCACAGAACCAAAAGTCAGACTTTTCCACTGTCAAATCCAATAAAGTTTATTCAAACAAGATGTTAACATCTTCAACTATGTTAACAAAATGAGAAGAGTTAGTTTGTGCAGTTCCACAACATAAACAGGTTCAGCATGATTGGTCAAATGACAACCAATCTGGCAGAAATTCATCAACAGACATGTAATAGTTGAGGGCAGAGTATCTGTAGCTTAAATTGACCTTAGTGTGTATTTCTGCGCAGTGTAACATCTGCTTAAGATGCTGGTGTTTGTTAGGATATTGTTGACAAGTTACACCGAGGCCAGGATTAGAGCTGAACTCCACCCTGAGCCTCAGGAACCACCTTCTGACTGCATAATAGAACACACACATTATAGCTCCCCCAGGAATTCTTCTGGTAAACAAGTGTGTTTACCATCAAAAACGCAAGGAGTATAAACAGGAAACACTGTCATAGCCCAATTCTAAACCTGTGGGTTTAAAATAGTAAAATTTCCACACAGCAAATGATCCTAATACAATTTTTTTTGGCACTTTATATTAAAATCAGTATAATGAAGACATGAACAGTCATCTCAGTACTCAGCTCAGGGAAATCATTGAGCTTATTGTCTATCCCCGTTGTTTAGGTGATCCAAAGCTATCTTTCAGAACATAACTTCTCTGTTTACAAATTACATTATAGGTTATGTAAGTACGGCAAAGCTGACCGTTCCTGGGGAAGAATGTGGACATTCCGTAAAGTGTAGAAAGTCAAAAGTTGAGATACATGTTCTTTATCTGAGTTAGACGATACATTCTTAGACTACGAATTAACCGTTATCTTCTTCCTTATCTTGTTGCCATGTTACAAACTTCAAATGTTTAGCTCCCTGCCCTGGCGTCTCCATGGGCAGGGAGCTCTCAGTACAGAGCCATGATGCCAAATATAACCCACTGCCAAAGAGAAGGCCCAATCTAATCAAGAGGCCAGGTGGTCCTGACTGTATTTGCAGTGCTGTGGCTTTGTTCACGGGTAATCAGCAGTTGGAGAAGTATAATAAAATATAAACTCTCCATGCAGGAACAAGTTGCTGAAGTCAGATTCCTCACTTACATCCTGTAGTGGTGTCTTTACATTTGTCCAGTTTCCATTTATTCATGTAAATCAACATATGTTGCACACAGTCTGTTTGGTTTATATCAAATTGTACAATTCTTATGTGACAATAGTCACATAAGCCCAACATTATTTTTGTGTAGTACAGCAGCATGCATTGAATGATGATTTGATAAATTTGCACTGCATTTATAAAATACAGTGTTATAATATGCAGCTTTTTATTCATTAGACTCTTCCCATTAGCCTAAACACCTATCCAGGGCCATACTATAGATAATGTATATTCCTATTACTATTTTATTTTACTATACTATTTTAGGAACAAGCATATGTTTAGTCTCTCATAACAAAAAAATCATAATTTAATTTCAAAATGTATTACCAGTACATGTTGTATGTAATTTGAAAAACCTAGGCAGGCTTTTTAAGAGGCTAGATAAATGAGTAGAACATAATGAACGGAAACTTTTAAAAAGCTTAAACACAATGCATTTCTTAAAATGATCTGCAGTAATGATATATATATAGATATATATATCTCATGCATAATGTATTACCAAAATAGCACACAAAAGACACATTTTATCCCACCATGAAGACAAGGTTGCTTGGTACGAAATCACTTATGCAACTGTACAGAAATGTGAAATATATGCTTAGATCTCAGAGCCACTCTGTTTATCTGAGCACATGAAAAAACGTATTCATAATAACAGTAATTATAAGGCTTCAAATGACTGACTTTCCCTCCTCATGGATGACAAACATTCTTATGGTTTCAATTTTGTCTGCTATGCACATAGGCATCTTGTAGACTTTGTGGTATTTTCTGAGGTTAAGCACTCGTGCAGGCAGGCAGCAACCCATGCTGGCTTTGACACAAGTACGTTCACACACACAGAGACAGGCGCACACAGCTTTTACAGCCATTTAAGTCTGCAGTCGTAACGCCGCAGTGATATTTTTACAAGCTGCACACACAGGGAGAAGAGCTCGCTTCAGATCATTTACTTGTAGCGAGTAGTGATGACAACTATCACAGCTATGAAACTAGTGGAAATAAAGCGTCTCCTCTTTTGTAAACTGAGAACAAACGGTGCTTTAGACACAAAAATCTTTGATCCTTACACTTTTTCTAATTCTGTGCTGTTTATTTGAAATCTCAGCTAGTGCCACTACTATCCAAGATGTGACATAAGGGTAGGGTGTGCGGTGGGTGTCGGCATGCCTCAGTAGCATCCTTTATCACTTCCTCCTGCTCTCTGGGGTTACACAGCTGTCCCGTAAAGCCATCCTCCCTCTCCCCATCTCTGTATAACACATCTTTTTCATTGTGCAGCCCTGTCTGTTTGTCTGAGGCTTGTAAAAACTCACTTTCACCAGATGTTCTCTACCTTATAAACTTCGACCCATTTGTCTCATTGTGGCTCAGCTCATTGAATGTGATTTGCGTGGCTGGAGTCAACAATTCAAGACGCTACCCACGGCAATGTGTGGCAAATTCAACTCGTCTGAAGTTTTTACCCACCACAGCTCCTGCAGCTGCATTCTCCTCTTCTGTTTGGACCGAAAATGTTCCTGTCCTGTTTCATCCAAATGAGTTTTCCACATTTGTGAAGTAAGTTCGGGCATGTTGCATTTGACACCGAGCCGTTGCATTACCAGTACCTCAATTATATACTGAGACACAGAAAAATATATTTTCACGTTGTCGTTATTGAACTGATTATAAAATGGTGTGAAATCAGTTAAGTATCAACGTGATTAATCCAAATTTTATCATCAAAATAAGGTTTCTATTTTTTATTTCTGAGATAGGTGGTGAATTGCACCAACACGCATTTCGTGTCTTCAGGGTGCTGAAGAAGACTGTCCGGCTGCTATTCAAACATTGTATACAAGAGGAACAATGTCGTTTTCATCCAGGCTTTGGAACATTAGACCAGCTCTACATCCTTGCAAGGGTACTGGAGGGGAAATGCTAGTTTACTAAAGCAGTCTTCAAGTGTTTGTGGATCCGGGAAAGGCTTATGACTAAGTCCCTCGAGGTGTCCTGTGGGGGGTGCTCGGGGAGCACAGGGTAGAAAGCCAGTTGTTATGGGCCATTTAATCTCTGTATTGTCAGAGTAAGAGCTTGGTTTGCTGGAAGTAAGTCAGACTCATTCCCAGTCAAGGTTGGGCTCCACCAGGGCTGCCCTTTGTCAACGGTTCTCTTCATAACTTTTATGGACAAAATTTCTAGGCATGGCCAATTACCAGAGGGAGTCAAGTTCAGTGGCCTCACCATTCTGTCTCTGCTCTTTGCAGATGACACGGTCCTGTTGGCCTCATCGAACAGTGACCTACATCTTGTGCTGGTTTGCATCTCCCTGGGCAGGTGTTTCAGGCAAGCCCATCTGGGAGAGGACCCTGTGGCAGAACCAGGACACGCTGGAGAGATTAGAACTCTCAGCTGGCTTGGGAAAACCTGGAGGAAGTAATGCAAGTGGCCAAGGAGAGGATCATCTGGGTCACCCTGCTCAGACTGCTGTCCCAGCGACCTGGACCCGGATAAGCAGTAGAAAACAAAACAGGATATGATATCTCAGAGATGGTTTGGGAAGAAAATTTTGGTACTAATGTTAGCAGGCTAACTTTTTGAAAGGATGGTAACATAGCAATTTCGTGATTTCGGGCTATACAAATAAAATTTGATTTGATTTGATTTGATAGCTTGCTGGCTTCCGTTATAACGTGTATTCAGGTTGTTAGATTAAATTAAATTGTCAGATTAAATATTTCTTCTTCCATCAGGCTTTTTTCATGCTAATTAACAAAGTGTGGGCTAGCAGAGCACGTCTTTCTTCACTCTTCTTCTATATTGTTGGGACTGAGTCGACGAATGACCTTAGAGGCACCGTCTGGCAGGTAAAATATGACATTTAAGGATTTTAAAAGATTTCAGCGTGGCCATTTGAGAATACACTTTAGACAAATTGAGATAAATAAAAATGCAAATGAAATTGAGAAACAAAGAAATGTGTCAGGAGCACATTTCTGGTATTGCAATAATTTTCATGAAACAACATGGACTTTAAGTAGTACATGGCACAGTTTGAGAAGCTGTGTCTGAAATTACTGAAACTACAAAGCTAGGACAACAATTATACCTCACAAACGGCTAACTGTCCCTGAGGGCCTCATCCAGTTTAGTGTGACAGGCTAGGTCAGGGGTGGGCAAACTACGGCCCGCTGGTCTTTTTAATCCGGCCCGCCAAAGATTGGTACAGAATTGCCCGAATCAAATCATATCATAATTATGACTGCATTCATTTGACCTTGTCCTGTAATGCCTGGCGTTCCACCAGGTGACGCATTAGGTGCAGTGATACATTGACTTGATTTTGCGGAGCCCGGGCTACTCTCTGTTATTACTCCGCTACTGCTCTGAACCCATCTGCAACAACGAGCGGGCCAAAGAAAAGAAAAGTCGAAAGTGAGCGCCAAGTATTTATTAAGGAATGCACAACTAAATACTTTTTCACTGAAGTCCGGTCAAAGGCTGTATGTCTTATTTGCCAAGAAACCGTTGCGGTTTTAAAGGAATACAGCATCAGCCGTCACTTTTCCACCAAGCATGCTAATTATGCTAACAACTAGTCAACGCAAGAACGGATGGCTACCGCTCAGAGGTTGGCAGCTAGTTTGCAGGCTCAGCAAAACACCTTTATCCGACAAACTGCCATCCAAGAATCAAGTACAAAGGCAAGTTATTTGCTGGCGTTCAAATTAGCAAAGACCAGCAAGCCTTTCTCCGAAGGGGAGTTTCTCAAAGAGTGCATGGTAGAGACAGCAGGTATCTTGTGTCCTGAGAGCAAGAACAAGAACAGTGACTCGCCGTGCTGAGCTAATTGACGAAGACTTAGCTAGCAAGCTAGACAACGAAGTGGGGTCATTTACATTATATTCCTTGGCACTGGACGAAAGTATAAATAAACCATAAACCATAAAGGACACCTCTCAGCTTTTAATTTTTATCAGAGGGATTAATGACAATTTTGAGATAACGGAGGAGTTTTTGGCCATGGAATCCCTAAAGGGGAAAACGCGGGGAGAGGACTTGTATGACAGCGTGTCGGAGGTCATCAAGAGGCACAAGCTACCTTGGAGTACGCTCGCCA
>KV751339.1:9885114-9936443 GCA_001698575.1 Mola mola
TTTGTGCATGAAATGTACACAAACGTCAGAGCCTTCACAACCAAGCTAGCTTTATTCTCAAAGCAAATGTCAAACAAGGCATTCGCTCATTTCCCCACCCTGGCTACGCTGAAAGAGGCCCCTCAACATGTGAAAAAATACAGGAAATCACTAGACCACCTGCATGGAGAATTCTGCCGTCGGTTCTCTGATTTTGGAAAAATCGACAAGTCACTTCAGCTGGTGTCATGTCCCTTCACACAAGGCCCTGAAACGGCGCCACAGGAGTTGCGGTTGGAACTGATTGATCTCCAATGTGACAAAGGAGAAGGAGAAGTTCAACTCTTTTAAATTGGATGAGTTTTATGCTCCATTAAGCGCAGCCAAATTTCCAAACATCCAAAAGATGGCACAGTGTGATGCTGGTGTTGTTTGGCTCTACGTATGTGTGTGAACAGACTTTTAGTGTGATGAACACCAACAAAGCACCCCACAGATCCCAGTTGAGTGATGAACTCCTCAGATCTGTTTTGAGAATTGCCACAAGAAACCAACACCAGACTTCGATGCACTGGCAAAAAGGGTGATCAACAACACTGTTCCCACTAAAAGTCAATGTAATTATTAACACTGTATGTTTATGTTTGATATGTATGCATCTGGTGCTGGCCCGGCCCGTCTGTCAAATTTCAAAAGTCAAAAAGTTTGCCCACCCCTGGGCTAGGTTGTTAACGCTAGCGACAGACAAACTTTCAAGCCCCCCTTATATTTCGCTGTTGTATTTTTATGATAATAAGGAAGAGATATATTACAGCACAAATATTTCATACAATAAACGTCCAATCACTGTCATCCTATAAATTACGGTTAAAAAAGGTTGATTTTTTTTTTTACACTTAGCTGTCGCGACTTAGCATGGAAAAGCCAATCCTCATTCCAGTTTACCAATTTCCAAAAACATGATTAAAGATGTTACTTTAATTATAGGTCAATAAACTTGACTTTCGGGGGTCTTTCAACCGCGGTAACATTCCTCAGTTCGTCAAGGCCTTTGCAGCTGTTGTCTCTGTCTTTCCTGATTCCCAGGGCCGGCTGTCTGGTATGTAGGGAGGGAGGGTGTCGTCGTTCTCGTTAGCATTTGGGCCATTTAGAGCCGATTATATGGAGCTGGCTGAGCCATAAAGCCTCCCTTCATGAGAAATCACCCGGACAAACCACACGTCCGACTCTCAATATGATGGCTGTTGCCCAGCAGACCAAGCACAGTTTGCTGGAATGTGAGTGTTTAATCAAAAGAAAAATGCCATATTTTGAGCAGTTTGTTTTTATGGCCCAGCAGGGGGGTGTGAGTGAGTATGTCCCTTTGAATCTGCGCAGAGGTTATATAAACATACATTACGTACACGTTTTGGTGCATTTATTGCAAAAGTTCCCATAGAATAACAGTGATGCGTATGCATGTGTACTTTAAGAGTGGGAGAGTGTTAAACGTATCCCACAGTTTGTGTGTGAGTGACTATAAATGAATGCACTACTCTTAAATCTTAGCGAGAGAGATCATATTCTTGAGTATGTGTTCTGCCAAGGGCCCAATGTGGCCACCCATGATGATTGTGGCGCCTCAGAATAACACAGCCTGAATCAACAATGAGACAAAACACGCTTGAACCCTGCTGAGTTTCTCTGTAAGGGCCCAGTTAATGGTCCACAAACAGCACACAAACACACGGTCCAACACATAGTAGCAACTGATGTGTCTGCCTTCTGTGTTTTCAATTCTGTCTTCGCTTTGGAGGAATGTTAGTAACAACAATTTATGCGTGAAGGACGTGAGAGTAGATGCACTCTGTGGGAACGATGACCTGATCTGATGAACTTCTGATCTGCAGTCTTGACCTCTAATATATTTATGATAACCATGTTTACAGGAGCAAAAAAACAACTACCAGTGCTGGACAGTATGGTGTAGCCATGGTTCAGGTGGTACATACATAGCACACAGTGATTGTACTCATTAAGCCCTTTGAGTGATTCAGATAACAAGAAGTGTTAAATAAACGCAGGCCATTTATTAAGCAAATGACAGGGAAATTTACCTGCTAGCTATATTTAGCGAAAAAAAATTGAATTAAAGGAAAAGTGAACTTTACTTGCTAAGGAGATACACAGATTACAAATGCAGTGCTTTTTTGGTGCTGCTTGGCACAAGGTTACATAAAATATGGGACCGGGTGTGTGATCTTAATTTGCTTTTCCATTCCATACCATACCATTCAAAACTAAACCACAGTAATAAAATCAACGGGCGTTTTACACTATGTAAAATGGATTTGCTCAGGATAATTAGACTGACAGATGTCACATATGCTCTTGTTCCTTTTTCATCAAACACATTCTCGTCTTGTTTCTGCATCTTGTCTTGAGACAACAGAAAATTAGATCATCATTCTTAGGAGAGCTTAAAACAAATCAAGTGTTCGATTTGTGTAGGATTTCTGTCTTTACCATCAGGTGAATGCAGATTTGTGCTCAAAACTTTGCTGAATAAAGAACAAATAAGAGGCATTTGGATTAAACTCATACCACTGATCACTGCAGGTACTACATGAGAGAAGGAGTTTTGGCTGAGAGTTTTACAATTTTTGGCCCCGTTCCTGTGAAAGATGTAGGTTAAATAAATGTACAATGGTTTTCATGGCCGTTTTTCCTATTTTTATAGTTCTGGGGATGGTGGTGCCAGATAAGTAATTAAAAAGTTCAATGTGTTTTAGTCATACTGCATAGGCACATTTTGTTCTATAATTGATTGTTGATTAGTTTGAGTTGAGACAGGTTTGTGGTGACAGCTTGTAGAAATGAATAGACTTGAATTCGAACATCAAGGATTAGTGCAGCCAGGGACTTATATAAAATATGCATTTAAATAAATTCCGCACTTTAGGGCTTAGCGTTTTAAGGTACACTAACCCAGGATATGATGTGCATAACACTCGGCTTGTTCTGTGCTGTCACAACCATGAATTGCAGGCCTCTCCTGATTCTGACCGAGAAATGACCCTTTGTTTGAAATGATCGGGGTGGGTCAGTCCGTCTGGGAAGCTAGCTCAGCAGCTTCAACTGTTTCTGAGGTGGGGAGAGAAGTAAACGACCACTTATCATAAGTTTGTTTTCCCAGTCAATAAGCCCATAACTTTTACAGTAAAACCAATTTTCTGTTCCCACCTAACCTCAGAAACCTCTGATTATTATCGGTATCTGTGTGTGCTTGTGAATATTTATGTGTGTTGGTGTGATTACTGCAGTCCAAACCCATGAACCAAGTTCAAGCTCGCTCCAAGCCATGAAAAGCATAGAAGGAAAAACCACGGAGGGTCAGCCAGATAGACAACAATGCTGACCATAAATACTGAGAGGAAGAGACACCCCCATTCACATCGAATGCCTTATAAACTGTCAGCATAACCTTGTGGCTTTTCCAACAAGGAAAAGATTACTTTTATGCATCATCCTAATATTTTTCCTTTATTTTATTTGTTAACACGAAGCACAGCTGGACAGCTAAGTTTGTTTCTCTCCTTCAGAAAAAAAACTTGTTATTCAGGCTTGTCCGCTATGAAGACTAACCAAGGCATGACATAATCCATCACAATAACCACAAAGCACTTTGCTGCGCTCAGTTGTATTTTCATATCAGTGCTGCATGACGCCGAGTTCTGCTTCCTGCCAACCACTCGATGCCCACAGGACGAAACCGAAGATCTGCAGGAAATGATCCCTCCACGAAGTGTGGAACTTTGTTGGCCAAATGTGTGATTTTAAGTTCTCAAAGTAAGCCTGCAAATGTTATAAATGCATTAAAAATGGGCCTTGTTCCAGATGCTTGGGGCATGAAATAGGCCATAGGAGTTAGGGTTCTTCCTGATGGCCAAAAGACTATAAAGCTGGTTTTATACTTTGTACAAGGGTTTAACATCAGTTCTTGTGCTTTTTTTCCTGCAGTGCAGTGCAGTTTTGTAGTCTCACTTCAGATTTCGCCCAATAGGACCGTTACATCAGTATGGTGCAACGGTGTACCTTTTTGTAAGACTACACAACCAAGCACAACCATAAATACATTGTATGAGTCTTCAGCCATGCTAGCAGCTGTGTGAGACTGTAGCTGTACTACTATTAGCTTATCAACAGGCTAACAATGACAATGCTGTTCAGCTGGTAGACGTCTTCCAAAAGACATGATGACTTCAGTGTATCAGTTTAAATGTTTTTTTTTAATCATTAATTATTTCATTTGAAACCATTTTATTCCCCAAAGTTATTATTTTTCTAAAGGTTGTATATTATTTTTTAAAGCATATCGCACTACTGGGAAGTGTCACTTTACTTGTGTGAAGTGACACGCCAAATAGGCCCTTTTTCACAGTAGCCATTTTGGCAAGAAATAACAGGTTGAATATGGATGTTCCCAATAACATTAACTAAGATTCAGGTCCATTCTGGTCAAATAGAGTCAGTGTGCTCTTCTTGCACTTATTGGCTCATTGGATGGGACCCGCAATGCTAAATGGAGTAGAACCTTCATAAATTTTATTAATTTCACCTGTATTTATTCACCTCTGATTTCTTGTCAATATGGCTGCTTGAAAGGGCCCATGTCCATAAAAGTGGCTTTCTATTCATTCGTCATCCCTTCCATGAGCTCATACTGACCATTCCTTAAGTCCTGGTGTTAGTATGGCTAATATGATTAAAAAGTTATATTGCCACATGATTATCATTCATATAATATTGGAAAGCAATGGGCAGCTTGACATTTATTTTTATGAATTTTATTACACTGTTTGAGACTAGAAAATGAACTTTAAATTAGACTGAATATTCATTTCGCATTTAAAAGTGAAGCTGAAGGAAACTTTGAAATGAGAAAAAGTTGTACTGGCAAGTTCCTTTGAAAGACGTTGCATCTTCACGTGTTTCTTTCAAGGCTTCCTTTTTTGCCGGTCTTTTATCAACAACAGCTGTTGTCAGTTGTCAGTTTTCTTACGCTTTCAGGTTCTGCTTTTTAAGTCACTGAGGTTCAGTTGAGGTAGCAGGTTGGTGCAGTGGTTAGTACTGCTAACATACAACATCATTTAGGGAATGGGGAGTCTGGGGGGTTTCTCTCTGGGTACTTTTGCTTTCTCCCATTGTCCAAAATTACATAAATTAGCTTAAATTGTGCCCAGGGAGGATTATTGAATTGGTGACCTGTTTGGGCATACCCTGCCTTTTGCTCCTTGTGTTAACCAGGATAGACTCCAGACCCTGTGACCCCAGGTTTTCCGATTCAATTTTTACTTTTGAAGGATAAAGGATTTTTAAGAAGAAGTGCAAGAAACAATGACAATATTTCAATGCCTATGTTTCATTTTTCAAATCAGGTGCTGCTTTTCTAATGTCACCAGTCCAGGTTCATAATACTGACCCCTGACTGAGCCATTTCGATCAATTCATAAACTCATTCAATCCTATACGTATATTCCAATGTTGTCTAATTATTTATGTTCCCTATTCTCTATTTTATCATTCTTTTGTATGGGCCAAAATATAATTCAAGGACTGTGGGGTCTAGATATCACAATGTTAAAAAAACCAAAAACAATAACAAGTGAATGGACAAAGATTTGTATGTGCCTTGAATCCGATCTAGAAAAGCAGTTCAATAAATGGACTGTCCCTCTGCGACACTGATACCCTTTAGCAATGTAAAATAAATGAATCTGGTAATGGCTTTTCAACATTTCTTTTCCTCTCCCTCTTACATTCTTACCAAGCAGGAAAACCACATGCGCAGTCTTTAGGATCAAGCCCATATCTAACAACAATACACAGACGAGCTGTCCGACCGGAGCGCCAACAGGGCCTTTGAATGGCAGTCCAAAGAGATCATGTTTTTGTATTTCATTTAGCGGTTTGGAAAAGGAAAGACATTGGCGGAAATCACACAAGTGTCTTTATGGGAACAAAGATCATCTGTCTCTCATCCTTGCTCTTTTGTCAGGAAGAAGAATGTCTGAGCACTGTGATTAATGAAATTACAGTGAGAGGGCAGTCAGAGTATGAGCAACTGGAAGAGACACGGATAAAATAGCCATCACAGCAAGAAGACACGACAAATTTCCTGAAGTGAAACGTTAGCCTTGACCAAGAGAGCTTTGCTGTGTGTCTGGGGGACTCAAACTTGTGCAGCTTCCATTCATTGTGTGTCCCCAAACCCTAACCCTAAAGAATTTCTGTCGAACCCTAATTCCTACCATGGCTCTGATCCTAAACATGACATTTTATCACATTAGGTTGATCTTTGGTCCACTCAAAGTGAGTCCTTGTGCCAGATTAGGTCCCCAGTTGGCTGCAAAAACAAGTACACACATACAGAAGCTGGAGAAGCTTCATTCGGCTCAGAAGTGTCATCTCAAGTTAAGATGGAATCTTAATTTGTAATAATAACAGTGTTTTTACAGTGAGGTAATGGCAGGCGGTGAAGCCAATGTCACACACATCCAGAAAGTACACATTTCAACCCACACACACACTCGTCGCACACCCTACGGACATGTCTACTCATAAACACATAGAAACCCACACTCAGATGGTAATGGAAATCCAACTTTGTACGGCGACTCATAATTTTGAGGAACTTCACAAGACTGAGTACGCTCACATCCACACACTGTGGCTTTAGAAGTAAGCTGTGTCCTCCTGCAGTAGCAGCAAGTTGAATTTATTTAAAGTTTTAATGCAAAGCCACTGATAATCCTATTGGTTGAGCTATACCTCAGTGGGTGGAGCCTCGTAACACCCCGCCCTCTAACCCTGTACATGTTTCAGGGTTTCAGGCCGATAAGAAGAAGGGTGGAGAAGTGACAGAAAGCATTACATAATATTTTAGGTGTCTAATTTGAATAGAGTAAATAAGGCTTTTGATAACATGGCTGTAGAAAATGGAATGCGAAAGTTTCTGTTTTGAGTAGAAAGTTGAATTTTACAAACTTACATTTTGAATTGAAAGAATGCATTCATCCCCTTTCCCTATTATCTAAAATCTTAAGAAATAAAAGTAACGATGGGCCACTTTTGTAATCAAAGACCTGCTTCAGCTCTGGTTCAGTCTGTTGACACATCAAGAGCAGATTCCCAATAACGTGAAACATACATTGCATACAAACAAATGTGACCGCAGTGCACATGCACATCCATACGTCCATGTGGAGACTCATGCACAGGAAGACATGCACCAGCAGGATGTGTTTTAACAATCTGATGGTCTGTCTGCTCTGGTAATAGCCTTGCAAACACAGACAGAAGCAGACTCATTTGTATTTAATGATACACACACACACACACACACACAATGAGATGCATGATGTGCGCTCACCCAAACAGATAATAAACTCAAAGGAACCAGTTACAGTGCAGGTGATTTCAACCATTAAATTAGTAAGGAACTAATGTCATGGTTAAATCAGTGTGTGGAAAACAAGCAGCTGATATGCATGTCCCACAGATTAATCTGTGGGACATGCAGCAGAATGACATCATGCTGAAGCCCTGCACCGCCATCTCCTGGCTCTGCACGTAAGAAGTGACATCTTCCTTTGTTGTCGCTTGTATGACAATAACGATAATAGAAAGAGTAGAGACGAGTTGACAGCGACACACAAGTATGGTAACGGCATAGAAGGCAGAAGAATTCAGAGAGACATTTCATTATTATTGCACCAACAGTGATTCCCAATTCTTTCTTTCCTTCTCTTTTTCTATCCCTTGCCTTCTAACATGTGTGAGTATAAACCAGCCGTTGTGGGAATCAGCGTGTTAGCTAGTGGGCCAGTGGTACAACCAAATGGTTAGATTAATAGGCCTTAAGTTACAAAAGGTTGAGAACCCCTGCTATAAACATACTTGTAGACTAAAGGCCTAAATTCCTGCTTCTGGGAAATTACAAAAAAAGTCTCTAACTCATATTTTGCCCAAAGCAGTTATCAAGTACTAAATCGCTAAATCAAGCTGGACTCAAATAACAGATGCAGACTAGAGTAAAAGTAAATATTGTTCAATTGGAAAGCGAGTGGGGGAACACGGCTTATATACACAAGGTACTAATGGCAAACAAGACACAAGTAGGTAAGACACAAAGGCGGGAAACACTTAACATGAAGATGAGCACAAGACCAAGACACTACCAAAATAAAGCATGAAGCAGAAAAGCTAACTAGACAAAGACACAACTGACGAACCGATCCTGACAGCAATCTTACGTCACAGTAATTGACCTCTCTAACACGTCCGTATATTTACGACACACATCATGAAATAAACTGTCAGCATCACGTCTGAGGTTTTCTGGCTCCGTTCTGCAATCCAATTTAATGTTTAAAACATATTTTGGTTAAATGTGGTCAGATGGATTTTGGTCCAACATCAGCTTATGCAATTTAATAGTAACTTAAGCATTAATAATGTTTAGGTATACTCTAGGTGCTCATTGCTGACAATATGGTGCATATACGTTAAAATACATGCAGCAATTGAGCAACATTAGCATTTACTTGAAGTCATTTTTTTTTTTTGCAATAACAGATGAATAGAAGTCCAATCCAAGGTAGCTGCTAACTTTTACTATTTGCTCTTAAATTGGTAGTTTAAGGGGGGTTTCAGAGCTTTATTGGCTAGTTCTGTTTGAGACAACATTATGGAAGCAGCGAGGGTGAAGCAAAAGAGAAAAATTGTGGCCCGGAAAAACAATAAAGCTCTGAGAGGAGCTATGCTTTCCTGTGCTAATGTTCTGTGTTACTGTAATTGTAATAATTAAAATGAATGTTTAATAATCATTTAACCAGCTGATGTGCGTTTAGGATATATTTCCAAGAAGGGAGCATTCCCTCGGTTTTCTAAAAACCACATAAACCACATTATTGAACTACGGAGTTGTTCCCTGTGTCCTCTAAGTGACTTACTGAAGAATCCACGTTTCAGCCAGCAGACACACCACTTTGGTGATCTCTCAGCAGGTTTTTATTCAGCAAATTCCAAACCGTTTCATCCAGATCCCCTTCCATGGCTGCATTTATTGGGCCTAAGGTCGAAATTCATAAATGATTCACAGCACGCTGAAACGATTCCTTGTAGCCTTAAACTTGCCAAAACAAGAGAAAGCAACAGAAGACAACATAAAGGTGGGGGGGTGGATTTTCACCCATAGGTCATGATGTGTTATGCACACGCAGTCTCACTCTATTCCTACATGCATCCATCCTGGATCCAATCTCCAGTCCACCTTGTAACAATCTGCCTATGATGCACATCAAATCATCCACTCCGGGTGATGATTGGAACAAGGTGGACAACACAGTGATTTGTAACAGATTATTTACAAGGATCCTCGCGACCCTGGAAACATTCGCAGGGAATAAAACTTCCACTGGGAAGATTAAGACTTTTATGGGATGGGATGGAAGGACACCAAGGTGAGATTTATGGCTCTGGCACTGGTCTGCTCATCCTGAGGGATACATCAAGGAAAAGATGGGGCAGGAGAGAGTTGAGTAGGCTGGAGGAATTGAAAAGGTGAAGGGGTAGATGAGGAGAGTGAAAAAGAAAAAAATAAACTGGAGGAAAAAGAGGAGAGACAATAGAGAATTCTTTCAATTCCCGGGTAATATCTGACGGGTAAACAAAAAGAGCACTGAGGAGAGCTCCCAGCATTCCTCTGCTACATAATGTATCCTGCAGTTTGAAATGATTCCACTTTTGTTCCACGAAACATCTCTACAGATGATCACAGGACAAGTTCCTGGCAAGAGGAGGTGAGACGCACAATGACTTTCAGTTGTTTTTGCAAGCACAAATCTTGACCAGAGTGGAGCTGTAATGAGGTTAAACCTCAGCTGGAGAACAATTAATGGATGAAATAAAACAAGTGTTGAGGTTTTAACCATTTAGTGATGAAGCTCAGCAGCATTTTTGTTCCAACGTAATTGCCACAAAGACAAACCAAGATAAGTATCCAGACTTTATTTTCTTTGCTCAGTGGTCAAGGAAGAGACCAGTGAACATAGAACTGGTCCAGTCAGTTCCAACATATGTCAAATTTACTGCATGAAAAAAAAAAAAAAAAAAAAAAAATTGTATTTTAGAGTTAGAGGAGACGTTGTTATTTCTTGTGCTTGATAAAATGTCCTGTAAACTTTGTGTTGACAGAACTGATGAAGGTAAGAAAAAGTACCTTCTGAAGTGCTGTTTGAGCCTTCCAGCAAAGCAGCATTAATAGATATTTGTCTCAAGGACACTTTGAGGGAATTTCTTCAACCTTTGCACAAATATCCACTCCTGCTCCAGGATGAGCTGATTAGAATTTGGAGGTTCATAGGCCACAGCAGCTTAATGTGGGCCAAAAAATAGCCGCTCATATCTGACGTTGACCTTTGGAGGTCAAGGTCACTGTTGCTTCAAATTCTGTGAGCAGAATATCTCAAGAATGCGACGAGGGATTTGGGGGATTTTCAATTTGACACAAATCCACATCTGGACTTGAGGGTGAATTTTTCGCCTGTACTTTCACTGTCTGTAAGGCATATATTTTTCTACACTTTTGCTATAAATGCGAGAAACGTGAGAATGATAGCTCTAGAAGGTGATTGGTTGTGGGTTCATCAATATCCTCAAAATAGGTATCTAATTTACCATTCATGTGAAATGATTGATGATGCATCTTTGTAGTTTAATACCTTCAGATAAGACAAGAAGCACAATAAGGAGCCTTCAAGTTGAGTTCATCGCAATCAAACAAACACCCATGATGAATCATTTTCTTGTAAGTGATGACTGTAGAAATTGGGAAATTTTGTTCCCATTTGACTGGCCTCAGAGGATTAACGAATTTCAACATATTGCTGATCTTTGGTTCCTGACAACTGAAAAGATATTTTGTCTCCGGAGCAGCAGTACCAAAGCTGTACCCAACATTTTCTTAGAGCAAAAACTGAACCCGAGAGTGCTAACGGGGCCTAGGGGAGTGATTCTGGGCAAGACAGAGAGCACGGGCTTATAAAACTTGTCTGGGACTGATGCAGCCTCGCGTCATTCCACAGAGGCTGATGTTAATTGCTGCAGTGAGGTGGAGGGTCCGAGCCCGGTCTGTTTATCCAGGACAGGAAGCTTGCTGGGGCCATAGAGATAGACTCTGGATGTTCCAGGCTGTGACTGCAGATGGTTGGGCTTTACAGTGTGTATGAGAGTTGTATCCAAAGCATCCATGTAGCGGATGCTGATGCCACCCAGCTTCACAATGTACTCACAAATCCATCATTTACCTTGACTTTTGCATTGCACATAAAACGTTTTCCTCTTTTGCCTCAGCTGGAAGCTCCTCTCAGCCTGAATTTATGCAGGGACACTGGTTAGCAAAGCAATACAGTACGCTGTAAAGGCAGCATTCTGTCAAACAACATTCCTACCTTGGGGTCTTCCCCTCACCCATTTCTTTGATGCATATCTGGGTTGTACACTACATCAGGATTCAAGGACTCAAACTTGACTGAAAAGGGCATCCTTACCTATTATAGGTTGAGTACTGTGTGAGTGTGTGTTTTAACATAATTGTCCTGGGTCTCATATCCAGGTCAGGCCTACATATGTGAACTAGCCTTGCAATGTTAACCAATAAGCATGCATATTTAACAACTGATCAGCAAAGCATGGCGCCCTGCTCAATGACCTTTGTGATTTTTTTAATGAAGTAAGCAGCAACGATTGACTGAATGACTTGAGAAATATTACCCTGAGAGTGAGGGCAAAACCATCTCGATCACTTCCTGGTGGTAGGCTGCAGCATAGATCGTAAATCCCTCCCCTTCCAAGTTATCAAAATGGACATGGGCCAAATGAAAAACTCAAAAGTACACCCACATATGGTTCCTGTCACTTTAAATATTTCTCATTGTGGCTTTTAATTTTCCTACAAGTTTGTTTTTTTTGACTAGTTACTTGAAGGTGAAAACAGAGTGAAATGTCATGATTTACAGCTGAGGCCAGGTTGTGGTTGAGTCTGGTGGCTCCACCATCTGATCATTACTGCACAGACTCCAAATTACATCACTAGAGCTCGCTGGCATCCTTAGAGTCCCAAATGTTTTGGCTTCATTTATATAGTCTAGGAGAGATTTTGCAATTACTTGTGTTTATGGGAGCAATACTCATACTGAATTAAGTTAAATGTTCTTGTCTACTCACTTATCAAACACGTGAGTTGCAATGCTGACAAGGGAACATTTACGCATTTAAATTAAAGAAGATTTTGTTTATATTTTAAAACTAGTTCATTTTTTGTTACAAGAGGCTTTAATTGTGATAATTAACTCAGGTTAGGCAAGAGATTTGGGATTTATGGTGATTTATGAAATTTGATACATTTCCATCAGTGTAATGTTTGCAGCTTTAGAGCAGAAAAAACCCCCATTAATCTATCATTTTAATGTATTATCTTTTGGGGGTTTATTCTGATACATTCTCATACTCTGAGATGGTAAGAAATTAGTCTTGCCAAGCAGTGTCATTTTAATTAGCAAAACACTATTGGGTTGAACTAGGTTGAACTATAGATTGAACCACTGTGGTATGAATAGTTGCAGAAAAAATAACATTTATCCCACTGAAGAGTCTGCAAAAATTACATTAATTTAACTTTTGTATTTATCACATGGCCCCATCTATAGTGGTGTAATGTTCCTGTATCATGTACTTCTTGGTAAAATTAGGTTGACTCCCTTTTTGCGAGCAAATTGCCAAGTACTTCATCCTTCTGGTCTTATCATCACTGTAAAGATTCAGGGAAATTAGAATCCCATCTCTTCACTGTCTGTCACAACTACAGCTGCTGGCCGATTGTAAACCCATAACCAAAAATTCTTGGCCTTGAACTTTACATATCATCGGGCCCTGGACTAACCTCTGCTGCAGGGAGACTGAGCCCTTTTCCTTCTGGCTGTTTGATCCTTTGCACAGATAGCTTTTTCTTCAAGAGAAAAAAGCTGAGTAAGTCCTAAAAATACAGGTTTATAGTATCAGAAGTATCAACCATTCATGCTGTCAAGAATGGCTCAGGGAAATGAGCATACCAAAGGCACTGAGTGTAATATTAGCTATTGTGATCTGAGCCTTAGTTGCGGACAAAAAGAAATTTCAATTTATGAGCCTGAAATTTTCCCTCCAGAGGTTGGAGCACTGACACGAAAAAATGACAAGTAAATTTTATTTTAGCAAATGGTAATGATATCATCACATGACAGGGTATTGTAATGCCACCTTAAATGAGACAAACCTCCAAATTTGTTGTTTTATAATCAGACAAAGTCATAGTAATAGCGATAGATATTGAGTAAATATGAGTTGAAACAACCGTCGCCAAAAATGAGTGTCAGTCTCCCCAGCAGTAATGCCTTGGGTCCACACACCTTTCGGTCATTTATAGAACAAGCGGTGTGGAAAGAAGCCATTAGAAACATTGGTGTAGAATTAACGGCTAATATTCTCAGATCAGATATTAGCTCTTACTCACCCTAGATGCAGCCCAGATGCGAGTGCAGGCGGCAGGGGCATTATTTTGCAGCCCGAGCCAACCAATGTAGAAAGTGAGAGCCTGTGTCTTCAGCCTGCTCACACTTTGGCCCATTAATGCCTCCCTCCCACCTGTCTACCAGCAGGCTAATTTGAAAATAACTAATAATATCTATAGCACCAAAGATAATATTTGCCATTAAAGATAAATTGAAGTAAAGGCAACTTGGTATCTTCATATTTCAGGGAATACAAAAATATCTCTGACTAAATGCAGCACAGTGATTATTTTAGCACACTTTGTGCCATCTATTTGATTGTAGTAATGCTTGAATCCTCCCGTAGTAGCAGAATCTTCAAGTGAAGGTTACTGTTTCAGTGAATTGCTGTCATTTAAGGCAGTAAAAGGTCATTTTTAAAATTAGCTGCCTCTGTTGCACATCTTCATTAGAAATATTTGATATTTGATGGTGCTCCCAGTTGGAGAGCATCCAAAAACAAAGATTTGTTTGTGATTGTGCTTATAAAATGCCTCATGCCCTCACTCGGCTATGTTAGCTGTAGCCAGTCGGCAGCCAGCAGTGGAGGACTGCGGATGTAGTGTGTGACTCCCAGATGTATGTGGGTGTAGCTAAGTGTGAAAAGGGTGTTGCAGAGAAAGACTATATGCATGAGACACATTACAGCCACCTTTCCCAGGATAGGTGGATCTGGTCAGTATGTCTTAAAGCGCCACTCGGTGGAGCTGAGTATTTATTTCAAAGAGGCCAGGAGGGCTGTAAATCTCATCTAATGAAGCTATCGTTGAAACTTCAGCATCAATCAGAAACATTATCAGCCCCCAGGAGGCACATTTGGTGATTTTGTGCAATGGGGAAGTTTTGACAAGTGATGGATCAGATTCCTGTCGTCAAAATGTATAAATCTGTCACTATCTGTTTCAACCTCGCAGAGCTGAGGCAACCCATGTCCCAGGCTCTGACTCCAGGCTTTGCGGTCTTCTCATGGGGTTGTTTTGCTTTCCTAAAGCAGCGGAGATCTATGATGAGGATTTCCGCTGAAAGAGCTGTTGAATTTCTCCCCTGTGCTTTGGGTAACACTCCCCCAGGGCGACCTCCCACACTGAGCAGTGTTGACACATTGCTAGCTAGCTGCAACTCTCCTTTTTCATTTGATTCTCTCACTTTTCCTCAGGAGTTTGTGTGTGCACACTATGATTACAAACCCATTTACTCCTTCAGCCTCCAGTCATCTATTCAACGTGTTCTCTTCCAACATCTTCACCGACAACCTTTTCACTGTCCTCTGCTCAGAAAGTGGAAGCTCTTTAGCTGACTCTCCTGTTAGAAAGCGCAATTACCGTTGTTTTCATTTTGAAATATCGGCCATCTTGGTCAGGATATGAGTATAATTTGAATATCCTTTTCCACTCAGCAGTTAAAAAAGTCACATCTGATGATTTCCCCGGGCTCCCCACTGGACGCTAAATTTGACGCCCTCTGAAAAACATCACAGCTTACCTTTAATCGACACAGTCCACTTCGCACATTTGCACAAGCATAATAATTGGTTGAAATTGCAGAGGTGACATCAAAAGGACGGCCAAATGCACGCAATCCTCCAGCATCCCTCACTGCCTGTGGACGAGGCCGTGCGTCATGGTGGCTAAAGTGGAAAATGTGAATGGCTCACAATGACTTGTAATGCAGAGAGAGCTTTTAGAGGCCTGCCAAACTCCATCACTATGCCCCGTTTTCCTGTGACTTTGGGGGTGATGGAGCTCTGGCATGTGAGGACAGGAGATCCATATCGTTGGAAACACAGTAGGAAATAATCGACCACTTTTATGGTCTTAGGAGCCGGATTGTCGTATGTAACATTCTCCCCGCTTACATCAAGGTAAGCACCAGGTCAGGCTGGTTTGAGTTCCAGTTACTGTATAATACTCTTCTTTGTAATTGTGCACAATACACACTACCATAAAACACATTATGTGGGTGGGAATTCGTCACACCCTGCGTGTGCGCTCAGTTTGTGATGTATAAGAGCAGACTGGAGTCACCGGTTTTTACATTTTTCAGACAGCAAAGCTGATCTTGAGTAAGAAATAATTGGTTAGATTTGACCTTTAAACATAGCTGTTTTAATAGTTTATTTGGTCACATCTGGCACACTCTAAAGGTCATATCACTAGCCTGTTAGTAAGTGGATGCCTATTTAAAATTCTGCAGACACAGAGCAAAGTATTCATGGCCTCATAATAGATTTAAGTTTGATATCAATTTCAGAATGTAGCTCTTTTTTGTTGTCCGTCAACATCAGAGAAAATGATTTTGCTCTTCCAGTGGGTGGGATGTTCGTTTCTATGGTTGTAGATGGCTGAAACCACCTGAAAACATCTCACCTAAGCTGGCCTACAGTAGCAGCATCCAAAAAGGCCTTTTCTAGAGCCAGTGTGTGTGTTTGTTTGTGCTGGGCTTTTGTAGTAACATGGACATGTTGGTGGACCAAAAATGTTTCCAGATTTTGGTGGTACTGTACCTCCAAAAATATAGGGGGCAGCATATCAACATAGCCCAGCTGCCAACTGCTGTTAGTATACTGTTTGCTCCAAGTAAGTTATCTTGGGTGGTATAATCCTCTTTGTTTGTAGCTATAGTGACTGTTAACGTAGCTAACATAGGAAATAGTGGGCCTACAGTGTCACTGGCTGTATTGTGACTGTATAACAGGGCCAATCACAGGAGAAAAGTGAAGTGGCAGAGCAGTAAGATACTGTAAAATCGGCATCAGTAGCAACTTGCTGAAACTTGCTGCGCCACACATGAACCTCCCCTAAAAAAAATAAATACAAAAATGAAACCGTGGAGGCTTTGGAGAAAAATGTGCGATTATGAAACAGCACAGGTTAGCTGGTTAGCCCTCTAATTTCAGTAGATATCTCTGTAACTCAGATTGACGATTTATCATTTTGCCGACAGCACCTTTGATAAACTACTAGTATAGGCATAACTTAGCTCAATGAGTGGTCGATGATAAGGCAGCCTCCACTGGTCATGCAGAGACTAATGTTACACCATTGTGATGCAAAGGCTCTATGCACAATGGAACAAGGTACCTTTGAAATTTACTGTGTTGTGTCCTCTGACTGTATTGTTTTACCTAGAGTTGGTTGAATAGCTAGCTATAGGCGGAAGCCTGTTACTTATCTCGGTTTTCTTGGTAAATGTAAAGCTATGTGTACTTCACTTTTTATTAATGTATGACAAAATAATAGCTGTACACCTGGACTTTTCATGGTTGATGTGTTAATGAATGACTTGCCAGCCTGCCCTTGACAGCGAATGTATGTAAAGTCCTCGCTGGCCGATTAAGCGGCTATCATCCCCTTCCTGCTCCAAACTATCCTTATTATATCAGCCTTTACAAGTCCATTATTGGCCGACCTCTAGTTTAAAAAGAACGATGGCCATCTTTCACATTGCACTTTTAATGTTAAAGTAAGTCAACATAAACAATATAAATGAAGGTAACTTTAATGATGCACATTTACTGATAAAGTTGGATTGTACAAATAGGTACAACAAAAAAAAAAAGTGTAACATGAGACTGCTCTCTGCTTTAATAACTTCCGCAAACAGCAATGACAGTCAAACAAAAGGTGATCTTGTCAATTTTCTCAATAGTTTTCATGCGTCTATCTTAACACTGGGGATTCTAACAGTTATAACGTTTTGATTTATCATGAAGTACCAAAGGAAAAGTTTCCTCTTAAAGAATTGTTCCCTTGTGTATGCAGTCAGTTTACAGTCAGAATAGTGTTGTTTGTATGCTAAACCAAATTACTGTAGATTCAGGCTGTTTACATTTATGAACATGACTCAGGTCTCTTACTGAGTGCTTGGCCTGCAGTCTTCGGATTAGACTAATGCCTTTCTTTCAGCACGGATGCTCCTACCCTAGATTCTCCCTGTATGATCGTTTAATTGTAGAACACCAATGTACGGGGACACAACTGGTGCATGTCCACCTCCACCTCATCTTTCACTCATCAGCCGCCGCCACGTGCAGCGACCTCGGCAGAGGCTGCCCGGGTCAGGACTGCGCTGTCCATCTTTGCTTCCCTTCGCATGAATAAACAGAGGCCAGTGTATGGGTGTGCGCGTCCGTCAGGGCAATCGCACGCACACACAGCCTCGTGTCGACTCCGCTGGCATAATTAGAAACATTTGGGATCATTTGCAAAGGGAACACGAGCTCTGATGGGATCCAGATGCACTACTGGGTTTCACCAAAAATACAGGAACCCTTATTTATGAGGGGCCATTACTGGCTCCTCACCCAGGGAGGTGTGTGTCTGAGTGCGTGTGTGTATGTGTACTGGCTGGTTAGCCTGGATAGTAAATGAGTGTTTGGGGATGGATCATCTATATTCCAGTCATTCTCAGTTTAATGGCTTTATTTTTTGCGAGAAAATGAGTTGTTTTTTTTTTGCGATCTTTGTACGTCTGAGCTTAAGGGAAGCCAGCACATGTAATGTTTGCTGAAAGTTACGTTTCCTTTTGATGGTAGAAAATTGAATACACCGTGTTTCTTTGCTGTTTCAAGACGGAACACACTCTGCGTATCTATGTCGATTTCCTGTCAAAACGCAGCGCAAAGACTTTTACCGCTTAATTTTAGTTTTTCTTCATCTTTTGGTGTCAGCAAAATGTCTCTGATGGATTTCCTGTGGAGGAGAAAAGAATCACAATATTAACTTGTTCCCAGGAACAGAGAAGTGAGGCTCAGCACCACTGACAGTTTTACAGTTTGAACCAAACAGAGCAATTGCCTTGCTTCTTGCAGCACTATGCTGCCACCTTGTGTGTAAGATATGAACCTGTATATCAACAAAAAAGAGTTGATGAATTAACGAATCAATTTAATTTAATTTAATTTAATTTAATCAATTTAGTAATGTGTAATTTTTCCCTCAAGTTATGTGCAACAGTACTTTTAAGTATTTTTCAATATTGTTATATACAGTGTTTACATATATCATATGCAATAATTAATTGTTTATTTCGTTAATTATAGTGCAACATAGCTTATCCTCTGACATTGATCTTATCTTATCTTATCTTATTTTATATGCAGGCCCAAGAACTAGTCACAACAAGAGTCAATCCTATTGTACTGGCATATTTTCAAATTAAGACTGAGAATCACTATCGGATCGAATCAGTAAAATCCACTGCCAGCAACAGTTTCCATCCACAGAAGTGTTTTAAATGAAATACAACTTTGCATGAACTCTTCATTCAGGTGCCAGAATTTCAAGGAAACGTTGAGTTGATGAGATCACAGTTTATTATTCCACATCAATTATACGTTCTGTATGAAATCGACTGTTTAATCAAACCAGAACTAACATGTTTATTATAATATTATCATGCTTTTATTGTACCCTGTCTGACCCTCTGTTCCTGTCAGCCACTTCTCACTTTTCACCACTCTCACCAGTGTTTTAAACAGCCCATTTCCACATTCTCTTCAGGTTGTTGTTTCAGGACTTTGCCTGTACCTGCTTGACTGCACCCTATTCCTGTTTCCCAATAGATTCTTGCCTACATTTGCTCAGCCTTGCTGCCGCCACTAATGCGTGTTTCATCATTTCGCCAATAAATCACAGATCGGATCCTGTCTGCGCAGGTTCTCTGCATTTCGGTCTTTTCATGATCCGTTCACTCACATGTTTGTTTGATTATCTCTCCTGCAAATCAATCCAGCTTCGGACCTTTCTGTTCCCACAGTCGGTCACATTTATTTCATTATGCCTGGAAAACAGATGGGACAAAGCTCAAACTTCTGAAATCTTCCGATAACATGCAACATAAAGCAAAATATTGTGGGTGCAAGATGTGAGGCACTGACAGATTCTGTTTCTAAAGAGCATTTTTATAACAATATTTACTTTTTTAATATCCTGTTACGTTATTTTACATTGTCACACACCTTTCAGCAGCATCGAAGTCCACTAATGAGGTCATCTTGACACACTGATCTGAGAATCATTATCGTTCACCCTGTCCTCGTCTCCATCACCACATGGTGTGGCTGCTGGACATGCTGGCGCTGTTACAAATCGGTGACATCACTCATGTGCCGATAAACTGCTCGATTGAAGGAAGGATCCCTGCAGAGAAGGGACAGGTGAGGAAATTAGATGGTCTCAAATGTGACTGTGTGTTTGTTTGTGTGTGTGTGAGCGTGAGCGTGCTTTTGTGTGTACCTCGCTCAGGCCGACAGAGAGTCAGTCGCACCTCAGGTGGGGACGTCTTGAACAGCTTCAATACTGTCTACAGAGAGAAGATAAACTTTTAATAACTGTATACAAGATTTCAGACCCTTCACCTGCTCTAGCCATTGATTAAACCTTTAAAAACTCTACTTCAACTAAAATGTCCTACATTAGTCCTGCCTCGTCTCTGCTCACTGCTCTGCCCCTCCCCTGTAGCTGGAGCCTACCTGTCATCTTCTGCCTTCTAAACTAGTCTACTATACACTGCACAGTGGAGAGTTCTAAGTGCTCTGGAGTAATTCAGCTGCACATGTTTGAAACCGACAGGGATACTCTGGAAGAAGAGGAGGAGCTAATTGTACAAGGTTAATCCCTGCCCCCACAAGTCACCAGGATTGTTTCCTTGGGTTTTCTACTTGGAAGAACCAGGCTGTCTGAATTTGTTTCTTGGAGAGTATCACTAGACTGCAGAATGATAGTAGAAATCCTCAGCATGATGCTGCTTATTTTGCTCATGATGTGTGTCGTAACACATAAAAACAATACCTGGACATGTTAATGAGGTCAAAATCAAGATAATCATTGGAAGTGGTTTTTAAAAAGTAGTAGTAGTGGTAAAGTACACACAAAAAATTCTCCACCAGGAGTAAAAGTCATGCACTGAAGCCATCCCTGAGAATATGTAAGGTGAATATTATCAGCAAAGTTGACTTACAGTACCACAAATGAGAGTAAAAAGTAGCAAAATGTTCCCTATTAGTGTTGTACTATAATATACAGTGTTTTCAATTAATATCACTTATGCATTATAGTGTCAATATTGTGATGCTACTTCTATACTACTGGCTCGTTTAGTCTACAGCATGCATGTTTTTTAACATTATATGTTTGTAGGAGGAACCTCTTTTTTCTACCAAGTCAACTTTTACTAGCTCTCCAAAACACACCTGTTTTTTTTACCTTTGACTATGTTTGTTGAGCCGAATATCTCAGTATGTAAGATAATGCTTTTTTCCTTCAGTTTATTACAACAATGGACAAGATGAGCATGAATTATTGTAGGCTGAAATTTCACAAACTATAGCTGTTGACAATAAGGATGTGATGAAGAATAAGGACATGGAAATAAAAAAAAAATCATAGTGAACTAAAGTCAACATTATAGTAAATTCTACACATACAGTAAAAACAAATGAGATGGAGTATAATTTGAAGCCTGCACGTACTGGATAGGACAGGTCCTTGAGCGATTGGCCATTGATGGCCAGCAGGACATCTCCTTCCTGGATTCTGCTGCTCAGTTGGGCTGGCTGGCCAGGGAAAAGCTTTTTTATCCGGACCAGGCTGCCAAAGTCCCGAATGGGCGGATCCAGCTCACACATTAGGAAGCTGAAGCCCAGGCCGCTGGCACTCTTAGTCAGAGTCACTTCCATGGTGTTATCTGACAGTTTGGAGGTGGGAAGATAGAGGCAGTAATGGGAAGAATTGGGAAGATGAGGTGGTTGAGAGAAGAAAGATAATATTTACTTTAAATATAAAACAACTCTGAAAACGTGTTGTTTCATTATTTGACAAACTATGAATGGCACTCAACAATGTTACAGTTGGATGAATTTTTTTCACACATAAATTTATTCTAAACTCTCTTTTGATTGAACAAGAATTTGTAAACTCAAACCTAGGGATTGGTATGAGTATGTGAACGTTTGAAACTGCACCTGGTTTCCATTGTTGGCTGCTTATTTACAGAAATGTGAGAGTGTTATATTTCAATGCTCTCTGACAGTGGGATATGGCAGGCTATTCAAGAAACATATGTAAACATCTGTCTTGCTTTGCATTCCCGTTTTTTTTTAATCTTCTATGGTTATACATATTTTGCACGTACTCCTATATTGAAATTACTAAAAGTGGCCGTACCTACTCAAAACATGACCAGAAATCAAGGTTCTGTTGAAATTTAAGTCAGTATAAAGAGCTCAATACTTGCATGTCCTCTTCAGTCTTTTGTAGACATGATGGAACCATGCAACATGCAATGCAGTTCCATTATTTATTAGCAGGTATGTGCAAACGGGGTCTGCAAAAATGAGTAGGGGTGTTTGCTGAAGGTTTCTATACCAACGCAATTGTGTCAACAGCTGCTGAGATGAATTTATAAATGAGATGAGACTGATTCTGTTTAGCTAAAATGTGTGCTTGTGTGAGAAGAAAGAGAAATAATATGTGATGACAGATATAGAAGCACAGGCCAAAGCATAATGGAGGCCAAAGGGATAATAAGGGGGAAGAAGGTCAGCGTTAGCAAGGAAGATCAGGATGAAGAGCAGGAAGTATGTGAAAGTTCACCTTGAAGCAGCCAGACTAGCCTGCTCGGCTATTAAAGCACGCAGCAGCTTCGAGCCAAAGGGTTCTTTGACGCAGGTTCTTCCTCAGTAGTGTGAGGTGTCCTTACATAACCTGTCTGAGGGAACTGCACATCAATTGTTTATTTTTTTGCAAAATTAGTCTTATTATTGAATGGTCTGAGCAGTTCCCAGTAAGAGATTATGGGATTTTTTTTTAGTTAAATAGAACAGTCATATACTGTATGTAAAATGACATTAAAGCTTTCCAAAAGCAAAGCCAAACATTTATCACTCCCTGGTGGTGGGCTGCAGTATAGGTCATAAACGCCTCTTGTATTTTTTCAGGTAGGATGTGGACAAAACTAAAAACTCAATGCCCTCCTCCAGTAAACTTTACCAAGCATGTTTTCTGTCATTTTAGGTAGTTTATTTATTTTTTTAACCACTGTAGTGCAAATTTAAGTGTTCATGTATTTCTGATGGTTTCAGTTTTAATTAGTTAGTTGAAGGCATAAAAAACGGGATGTATGGGGCGGGAGCTCAATACTGTGGCCCAGTTTTCCAGTGGCTCCATATGACGTCACCAGCATAAAATGACAGTTTTCATCACATTTATGATATTTTGGCTTCAGTTTTGTACAGTGGCAGTAGGTGGTGATGTGGTGTCTGTCTTTGTTTATTTCATTTGGGACACTTAAAATGTATTATGTGTTTAAAAGCCATTTGTCTGAACCAAAGCTGAGGTCTCCTACCTACCAGCAGTAACAAAGTTGTAGTCCTTAAGCTTTGAGTTTTGAGGTGTGCTGATGGAAGACCGGCTGTTGGCCTTTTGCGGATTGGTCGCTGGAGAGTTGCTGTGATTAGATGCACTGCTGCTGGCGTCTGCACCGACAGAAACCCTGGGCAAGGTCATCAATTCCCTCTCCACAACCAAGGTTACCACCTTGAGGAAGGAAGGAGAGGACTCAACATTAATGGGACTGAGAAGCACACAAATTGGTACAGACAAGAATCAGAGGAGATGATACGTATCGTGATACAGTGATTACTACTCAATATGTTGCGATATATTGATTTAAAGCATGCAGAGCATACCACTGGCCTTTGTTCTTTTTTTTAACACTTGGAATACACACTTAATTTCTTCCCGTCCGAGTTGACGTTGTGCTATTAGTCAAAGAGTCAGAAGGATAAAGATAGATTGCAAAACTGCCACTGAGCTATCGGAAACACAACACAAATTAAGCCACAAATCTTTGAATGTAAACAAGTACAAGGTCAATACAGTATCGCAAATCTGTACTGGAATTGTAGTGTGTCCATTTTTTATCACATCCCTAAATCTGAAAAGTTGGGGTAGGGGGACAACAGGGTAGGGGAGAATGGAAATGTTTGTTTGTAACAGATTAATTCTAGAGATGACTAATATTAATGAGGATATTTTTTGATATCATAATAATGATATTTTTCCTTCCAGAGACACGAACATCTCCCAACAACAATTATTAAGTCCATGGTGGCGCCAGATTATTAGTTAGAAAACTCTAATAGTCATTCTCAGGGAACTGTGAGTGTCTCTATAATGTTAGTCCATCCTGCAGATGAGTTATTTCAGAGGATAACAGAAATCTAGATGAATGAAGATCATTTAGGTCATTATGGTTCATCCTCAGGATAACATAAATATCCAAAGTTCATGGAAATCTGACGAGTAGTTATTCCTGTCATTACTGTTGTGGTGGACCAACTGAACAAAACTCCGATATCAGCAGATCATCATTATATTCAGGTAATCGGTGGTCTCTGTTAGACTTCTGACATAATAATAATCAGTCACACATTGCACTTTACCTCTCCAGTTCTACTCAGACACCCAACAGCCTGATTGTAGGTGAAGCCCTGGAAGTTAATCCCATCCACCTTCAACAATCGGTCGCCTGCAAGAGACAAAATTTGACTCATTTTACTCTCTTATATTTCCTCCTCTGTTTCATTTGATCACATTTACACATGAAATCCTCTGTTTGCTTTTGTTCCTGGCCTGTGGTCTCTCCATGGAAAGCATCAGCTAAAACCAAAATATCAACACAAAATCTTAATACGTGTGGAATTTCAGTGACACGGTGCCAAGCAGAGTGTTGTTTGTCCTTTTGTAAAGCTGTTATGGCACAGGGGAAGATGCTCAAAAACATATCCAAGGTGTTAAATTTAATTCCTGGCTGCATGCTTTTATTTTTTTGAGCCAGCAAAAGGAGATAACAAAGCATGTAGGCTAAATCTGTTTTCTAAAGCCGGTTTTTAGAAAAAACATAATTACATATAAACATTGGATCATATATATGTACTACCTGCATGTAAACGTCCATCTCTCTCAGCTGCCCCTCCTGGAACTAGGCTTCTTATGTAGATTCCTCCATTAGAAAGGTTAGTGTTGACACCACCCTGAATGATTGATGAAAAAAAATCAAAAACTAAATATTTTTAGTTTTAAAAAGTAATAATTTAAACAGAAAACAAAGATTTTCCTTTTTTTTTGATGCCTACTATACAAGCAGTACATACTGATTTGGCCAGAGTGTAGCATGTGGTATGCAGACAATAGCAAAATCTGCAGTAGGCCTAAAATTCCCAGATGTCATACAGACTGGCAATGTGCCATTCCAAGCGTTGGTCAAGATAGCAAATCCCAACAACTGCCCATTGGCAGCAGTGGGTGAATACCAGAGTACTGTTGTAAATTCTACCCATAACATTTCTTACATTGTATACTCTTGTGTAAAAAGATATTGTAGACTAACTTACTGGGCTAGTTTTACCCTTTGCAGCCTGCAACCACCATAAATCTAACATTAAATGCTAAATATTGTTTCACTCGGCTTACCAAGACACAGCACACTGGATAGTTCATCTGACTGGCAGTCATACTACATGTAGCATGTCAGTAGTTCATAGTAGTCTGTCTGTAGTATGTAGTAAGCGGTTTTGAATACAGTATTACAGTATGAAAAGTCATTGGGTGGGTTGGTTGCTTAGGAGTCCAGTTTAATTGCAAAATTTAGGACAATCTAACCAGAAACTGACAGCCTCTTATCAGCCACCTCTACCTTTTACTAACTGTCAACACTGGTAATTGACAACAAAAAGTTATATAACACTGAAGCCTGTGGTGAGTTCCACCATTCACAGCTACCGTTTACACATTAGGTCGTAGACTCACAGAGATGCTGAGGCCCAGACTTCCCGATATCTTTCTGAGCTCCACAGTGATCTGCTCCGGCCTTAAACAGTTTAGAGGGGAAGACAAAGAGCAGCCGTCCTGAAAGTAACGCCAGCAGAAACAACACGTCTGACATATGAACCATGTGGTCAGCCGGTATAAAGGGGATATATATGAATGGCCACCAGATACAGATAGACACACCAGGTATAGTTGACTGTCCTAGGATGCATGACTATAGCTTACAAGGGTAACTTCAATTGGCACTGTAAGTTCTTTATAGCTAAGATATTTATATAAGAGCTCTTGTTTACTTAATAACCCTTAAAGCGATTAGAAGAGTGCCACAGAACACCTAGACCACCATATCGAGTCTACCTGTGCACCAAGGACTTCTCGGGGGACGTGAAGCCTGTTGCCAGTCCTTGGTGTCATCATGACAGAAACAATCTCATCCGAGGTCTCGTCAGCCGATCGTCCATCCCCCATCAGCGTGGTCTGCGACTCGGAAATTCTCAACACAGGAGACCGCACACTGACGGGGCTGAGGGGCACTGTGGATCACAAACAGAGTCAGCTAAAAAAGAAAGTAGAAAAAAAAAAAATCTATCTATTTGATATACTGTATATATCATATGAAGCTTTTTTTTTTTTCAGGGTTTACAACATTAAAATTATTTTCAGGCCATACAGTTAAGTCAAAGACCAGGTAATATGTAATCCATAAAAGACGGTTAATCGTGTTTTTTAAAATTTAAGTTTTTATGTAGATTAAGCAGCAAAAGAAACAGGGTACTTATGACTTGGCCACAGGAAGAACAAACAAATTCAAAGACTTCGAGAATGAATCGACAATATATAAGAATATTATGAAACAAAAAGGTCTAAATTACAAGAATTGATATAATATAAGTCATAATATGTCTCCAGCGACATCTATCAGGATAAGCGGTAGAAAATGGATGGATGGGTAATCTTTTTTTTCCCATTCCTTTCTGTTTTTTTTAAACTTCCCAAGCTGTTTCCCTCCATTTTCAGTCCAGCTAAACTAAACAAATACTGTGACCCATTTTTGTGCAAGGATGAGCAACTACCTGCAGCTTGTTAGCGATAAAGTTTGAAAGGAGAAACAATTTCTGTGGCTCAGTCCATAGAGGGCATCGACCTGCATGGTCTCTAAAACCCACTTATTTAACACATTTACGTTTTTGTAAAAGGCAAATGGTCTGTGAAGCATGCATATTTGCACATTAGCCATTTAGCGCTGTTTCCAGTTCTGAGTGCAGAACTAAATCAACAACAGTGGTTATAGCTTCATATTTAATTTACAGACACATGAGGGGCATCGATTTTCTAATTCAGACTCTTTACATATTAGAATCCTAAATAGATGAATTTAAATGTATCTGAACGATACATACTTTACTTTTGTACGTACTACATGTGTGTCTCAGATAAACTGTAATTGAACTCATTTTGATGCTGTTTTAGCCTTCAAAATGTAAAGAAATAGCAGACGAAGAGAAAAGTTTTATACTTTAACATTTTGAATATTCTCAGCACTCAACATGAGAATTTGTTAATAGTGGGGGGGCTGAATTTGTTATGCACTTGAAAGCAAGATGAGTTACCCGAAACTGACATTTTCCCAGGAGACAAACAAGTGGGATGAAAAACAAAATGATACTTTTGACACATTTTTGAATGTAATAATAGAGTAAAGCACAGCACCCTGCGCAGCACAAAGAAGATCAAATTCGCACATGTTAATAATTCAGAACACATGCATCTGTAGAACAGAATAATTACTTTACAATACTCAAACAAAGTAGGGCAGGGCTGACGGTCTCAGCACACAGCAGTAAACAAAGACACAGTGCACCTTTTGGCTGTGAGATAATGAGTTGCACCTCCTCGGGGCTGCTCTGTATGACCTCTGCCGCCTCGCTGAAGGTGGCCCCCTCCAGGCTGATGTGGTTCAGAGAGATCAGACGGCCACCTGCAGGCAAAAGGTCACGGTGTCGGTGTCCGTTAACTGAAGACCTCAAAACCACCTGTGAACCCACGTGTATCCCCAAAGTCCTTTGGCTGAATCCAAAAAGGCACCTACCATAACCTCTTTCTTTCAGTCTGCACATTTGTTGCATCTATTCTCTTCGAATAGAACATATTTGATGAATAGAAAAGTAAAATCATCAAATGAAATGAAAACAAAGTGAAGGGTCGGTGACAAATTGAGATATTTGCTTGAGTCAAGATGCAAGGAAGGAAGTGGTGAGGTTTTTAGGACAAATTTCAACATTTCAAAACATTGGAAAGCATTATTTCAATCTGATGAATTACTGCAAGACATAATAACACCTAAATGATTTACCCAGTTTGAGGTATGAAGAGGGGAACTTAGATAGAACATTCACAACCCCCCGTTTTCATAAAAAATAGGAGTTGGCCAAAAAGTGAACAGAAACATGATCATCTTGATGATTTGCAAAACATTGAAACCCTGTACCAAATTTAAAATGGCACAAAGACAACATATCAAGTTGAAATTTCATTGTTTTTTGAAAATTACACCCTCATTTAGAATTTGATGCCAGTTTCAATCATGTTGGGACCATGGCGAAAAAGACAGGAAAATGTGTGAAATGCTATCACTCAGTAAAACCACAAATCCCTCAATCGTGTTGTAAATGTTTCACTACAGGGTAAGAGAATGGGTGCTGATCTTGTCGCCCCTTGACTTATTGGTGTATTATGAAACCTAAATTGTGAGAAGAGTCCCTGAACCGTTGAGCAGCAGAATTTGAGCAAGAATTATAAACATTCCACTCCCAAAATTACAGCAGTTGGTCTCCTCAGTTCCCAAACACTTACAGATTGTTGTTGGAAGAAGATGTGATTCAACTGAGTGGGAAAAAAAATGATTTATTTCTTTATTTTTTGAAACATGTTGCTGGCATCAACTTCTAAATGAGGATAACATTTTCAAACACAATGAAATGTCTCAGTTTTCAGCATTTGTTATGTTGTCTTTGAGCTATTTCCAAGTAAATATGGGATGTCGATGCTTCGCAAACTATCACATTGTTTCTATTTATATTTTAGATTGTATCCCAACTCTTTTAGAAATGGAAATGGTTTTGATGAAGATTCAGAGGGACCTAAATGTTATCATTAACAGGTAATTCTGATGCTGAGTGTGCAGGATCTTCCTTTTTTTTCAATATCTCAAAGTGAAAGCGAAGCAACTTTCAGCAATAAATAGTACACAGTCGTACATAAGGATGAAATAAAAATGTCCATGTGATTCTTTACCTTGCCGAACGCGGCCGTCCCTATCAGCGGGTCCGTTGGGCACAATGGAAGCAACAAAGATGCCAGAGTCAAAATGCCCCACAGTGTCCTCTCCCACTATTACTATACCTGTATGAACACAAACCACAGATGTGTCCAGAAACTCAATATATAGTTCTATGGTTATCGTGGAGTGAGTTCTTAATGGTAAATATGAGATTATGAACCATTTCTCTGTTGATCAGCTTACCCAGGCCAAGCTTTGGGTCTTTCTTTAAAGAAACACATAAAACTTCTCTCTCTGATGATGACCCCAGTTTTGTTGGGGTGTCTGTAAGACACGAAGTAGAAAAACAGACAGACCTTTTCATATTTAAACTCAACTATAAACCAATAAGATAATGCATCGTTCATCTGTACCTGATCATTTGAAAAATAATTACATTTTCAAAGTGTCTCATTCCATAGTTATCATCTATTCATGAAGTTAAATCATATATGTAAAGAAATGTTGGCAAACTGTTGGCAGCTTTTTACAAAATTCCGACGACTACTAGTTAACTCTTTTAGCTTCCAGTTGTGCCCAGTGACCTCTTGCAGTATTGAGCTATGAAACACCCTGCAGCCCAAACAGCCCTTTTCCCCATAGAACACCATTATATAATCTGACATCTTATATGACATCTGTAGAAAAGAACACCTCAAACTGCAAACATAGTGAATTATGACTTGTGTGGATTTTTAGATCCACAGAGGTTTAATAATTGTAAGACTTTTCACAGTTCGAGAAAAGCATCATCACGTTAGCATAAGTGCGAGCAATTCTCATTAGACAGAACAAGGACCGCTATCTTATTTTTATTCTTATGTCATACATGTGTGACTTTAACGTTAAGCCAATTGCTGAGTGTTGGACGTTAGGTGCCACATCTGTAATGTGCTGTCATGCAGATAAATTCAGCAGTACAATTGGATATACATACTGTACCTCTGGCTGCTGGGGAGCCAGAAGGCACTTCAGAGCCGCTCTTCTGAGAGCAGGCTGAAGAACGCATACCGATGCTGCTGCGCTGGCTGCTGGAGCAGGTACTGCAGAAGAAACACAGTAGACCAGATATAACATAAATGTAGTTTGGACCCCATTTGCAACAATCACATTTTGCACGTTTATAGTTTTGCTGTCTATACTTAAAAGTCAGATGTACCAAAGAATGGATATGGACTGGCCTATAAGTTCTTATACCTGGGCTCATTGAGGCTCTGGCGCTGCTGTTTGATGCGGGCCTCGATTCTGGCTGTGACATCATCGCAGAGCTTGGTAAGGGACTCCTGAGGCGTGGTCAGACCACTGTCGTCCTGCGGCGTCTCAGGACAGGAGAAGGACTTGAGGTGGCTGCTCTGAGCGCGACACACTGCTGCATACTGCACAATGTTCTCCTCTAAAGGTAACACATGCAAGAAAGGAGGTCAGCAAGAGAGGTCACCAAACAGCAGTAAGGGTTTCAGTTCAGCCTTTTCACAACAGCACTACAAAAATACTAAGCAAGTTCCACAACCCAAAACACTGGCTCACGGTGCACTAACTGACCTGAGACCAGGTTGTGTGTGAGCTGGCGAGAATTCATCTCATTGTTGAACTTGTGCTGGGCTGAGCAGAGGTTACACAGATATTTGGCTACCTTGGATCTCTCCGTGATGAAGGTATACTTCTTCTTGCTGGCCCGGCTCTCTATGACAAATTTACGCCTCTGGAAGAACGTGGGAAACAATTAAAGATGTCTCTCCTGGCATTTTTTTTTGGCCACAATTGGATTTGAAAATGATAAAACCGTCATTCCACTCACATTCGAGGAGATTGTTGCTGTCTCCCTCCAGTAGAAATTCTGACTGGTGGTTCGACAGTCATTTTTAACCTCGTAGACAACGACTCCTTTGGCACAAACTCCGAGGACGCTCTCTCCTTCTTGAGGCTTTTTCTCACGTATCACGCGGTAGAATAAAACGCCGTATTCAGGCAGCTGCTGGCACACCTACGGGCACAAAAACAGACTGCTTCATTTAATACTCATTTCAGTCTAATAGGCGAATCCTTACAGATAAGCTAAGGGTAAACCATTAGATCAAATGTGTCATTATGTTTCTACCTTGAGGAACTCAAGCTCTGACTCATCGGCGAGCATCTGAGCATTGTTGGTGTGAAGTCGCAGCAGCTCGCCCTGTATGTAAGGCAAGGCACGTTTCTCCATCACGCTCTTGGGGACATACTGGTCAGGGCGGTAGTAGTTCCTACCATACACCTAAACATAACAGATCAGAACAATTTTATCAACAATTTTTTTCTTGGCATCTGCTGAGCTTTTATGCAGAAGACAATATTAAGAAGGAACTGGATAAGGCAACCTGCGACAGTAGTTGTAGTGCAGTTACTTGAACTGTTCTTTGATATGTCATTGGCCTGATTTGCATAATTTCCCAAGAACTTTAGGCTGCTGAGGAAACGGACCACAGGAACCATTTTGTTCCGTGAAACAGCCATATTTTGACTTGTTCAAAATATGCCATGCGCATCGATTTACATTTGTCAAATGACAATGCCAGTGTGTTACTCATCACTTATCTCCACCATGGTCTCATTCCTTTGAGAATTATACTATATCAAAAGATATTGTTATGATGCTTTGATAAACATACCTATAGCAATGTTTAAAAATGCTGTATTTAATGCTGTCAAATTAGTTTTAGGATTACATTGATCTGTAGATTATGACACAATAATAAAAAATGAAACCTCAGGCATGCAGTCTCCACACTCCGTCTGCAGGGCTAAAGCTCCCAAGTACAGGGCAGTGTCCTCGTGGCAGGACAGTCGGTCCTCCAAAAGGTCTTTCCTGAGCTGGAGGTAGTACTGGTGGCGGGTTTGTTTGTGCCTGGCAGAAAGACGGTATCATTTTAGAAGAATTTAAGAGAGACATTTTGGGCTTTTTTTGGTATAAAGACCAGAAATGTAAATACTTACAAAAGAAGAGAAATGTCATTGACAAAGAATTTGACCCTAAAAAAAAGGACAAAGGTGGTTGTAGGCACTTTCTTCCAGCTATCTGGGGCAACTTTGGAAATCTTGGTATCATTATCCACGAAGAAAAACTCGTTATCTGAGGAAAGAACATAAAATGTGACTCATCCTTTACACGGTTACTACAAGCTCAGTGTTATTATCTTTACAGTCTTTACCATCAATATAAGCAAGGCCAAAGTAGAAATGTTCCATCAGGTTGGAATGAGCCACAATCATGTCGAAGACATCTTCCCCTCTGGACTTCACCTCACATTTGACAAGGATGCTCTGACCGTTCGGCATCACCACAGTCAGCTCTCTCTGCATGGTTGGAGATTTCCCTTTTTTTGACTGTGAGGTAGAGAAGAAGAATTTGGGAGAACAATTCAAAGGTGAAACTTGAAAGTATGAAAAACAACTAGCTGATCTGAGTGATAGTTTCTGAATATGTTTGAAGTGGGTAGGTGGATAGTGTTCATGTTTCTTTTGACAAAGTGAGGAGCTTCAAGGGGCAGCAATTACACCGTCATTTAACAATCCACCATATTTAACTGACTGATCCAGCAAAACTCACTTCTTAAGATTCAGTCTAAAAGGCAAGTTGAGTCCCCTCTATTGTAAATATGTATTTATTTTTTTTCAAGAACTCACCACAATGGATGATGGCAACTCCAAAACCACCAGTGGCTCATCTAACATCTTGATAAACTCTGGAGTCATATCCTTAAATAAAACGCAAAGAAACATGAGGGCAGCTTTCATTTATCATTATATTAAAAAAAAATAACATGGCTCACCTTCACCTTCTTGTCATTCAGACTCATTGTGGAATCAAAGTGTGAAAGGGATCTGGAGGAAAGGGCTTTGTGATTGCCATCCATGTAGGGACTGCAGGGGCTGCGGTTAAACTGATGCCAGATGCCGTAACTCTCTCTGTGGCAATGTCCTGAGGGAATCCTGGGAAAAATTAGTTTTCCATTCTCAGTCTGACAGCAAGCCAGATCTGTCACTTAAGACAGGATGGCTCAAAAAAAAAACATCGGCCCCCCTCTGGGGATTTTGTCTCCTCATTGATGTAATTCTAAACAACTAAATAAACTTAACCTGGATTTAATTTATATTGAAGAGCATGTTTTGACTGTGGGATTATGGTATTTACTAAATGTTGAGACACAGACTCATACCCTGTGGGCTCGCATGGATACGATGCTCCAGAGAATGTTCTTGAAATCTTCTTCTTCAGTGCCCATGTGGAGTTAAAAGAGCTAAATGAGGCCCCTGAAACACAAAGTTAAGTCCACATGCTAATATTGGAGCTTTCACCGCTAGCATGGAGACATTTCTAAAGCATGCTGTAAATTGTACTTATTGTCTTAGTTGCTAAAAGTTAAATGAGATATTCCATACTCTCATGTTTATATGGTAAATAGGAAGCTAAAACCAATAGTCATTTAGCCTAGCTTAGCATAAAGACCAAAATCAGGTGGAAACAGCTAGCCTGGTAAGTTTTAAGTAATTAACGTGGCTCTGAAATTATACTCTGTGACAGTATGTAAAGATGGAGGATGTGACAGCTCCCCAGAAGTGAAGGCAAAACCTTTTGAGCGCCTCCTGGTGGTGGGCTGCAATATAGGTCATAAACTCCTCCTTAGTATTATCAGACAAGACATGGTCCAAAATGAAAACTCCAAGCAGACCTCAAATATTTATGTTTTTTTCCAAAGGTGTTTTCTGTTGTTAAGGTAGTTCATATTATGCTAAAGTACTGTATGTTCAAGTATGCAGTCTCTGGCTCTGAATGACATCACCAGAGAAAGATGACAGCACTCATATCATATTTTAGTATCATTTACACTCAGCAGGAGGGAATAGATATAGTAATGGGTTTACTGAATCTGTTTTAAAATCAGCTGGTATATGTATATTCAATATAACCTACAGAAAAAAAAGAGCGCCATTCAGATATGAAGCTACAGCAGGCAGCCATTTGGCTGGGAACTGTGTCTTCTTGGCATTGCTGTTTGTGTACTGATTAATTAAGTAGATATAAGATCTTAATTAATTAGCTTTAGAGGTGTTGCTAGGCAGATGGTTGTTACCTATGGGCATACCCAGGTTAGCTGTTTCCCCCTTTCTCCTGTTTTGCTTCTGTCAAACAAAGTAAACATATTTTTTTATGGATTAAATAAATAAAATTCTTCTTGAAAGCATGTAAAATTCTTCACTTTTTGATAGAGCTATAAATAGCCATTTCACCCTTGATTTTTGTCTTTATACTTTGGTAAGCCTACTAGCTTCACGTCTATGTTACAAGCGTAAGAGAGGTATCAATCTTCTCATCCGATTCACCACAAATGAGGATATTTTCTCAAAAACCCTGATTGAAAGCTAGATGTAACAGAGTCGGTACTGGGTCAGAAAGCAAATTTTGGGTTGGAGGATGGCTGAGCTACCATCCCAAAGCATTAGTATTTGTTAACCCAAGGAATAACACTTATCATCTTATAAATTCTCCTCATTAAAATCTAGCAGAGTTCCCCTTTTATAGTTAAAAATGGTATGATTCATTAGACGCATGGGGTCATGAAACAACACAAAAATGCAAAAAAAAACCAAACCCAAAATGTGCCTTTATTTTATGTCAAGAGATCAGTTTCTTACTGTGTAATCTGTCCCTGACCAGTTGACTGCGGTCTATTAGCTGGGGTCCATTTTCAGCCACAGATACGTGGTCAACCTGCAAAGACATTGAGACTGTCTAAATCAAGAAATCAAGCAGAGATGGTCAATAATGTCAAACTAAAACTATCCAAAACTAAACGAGACCTCAGCTTACCCACTAAAACAAACCGATCAAACACCCACCAAGTTTCTATAGACCTCGTCCACCAGCTGCCTGAAGAGCTGCTCAGTTGGAGGCAGCACAGAGGCTTTGTGGTGGAGCTCACAGGCCTCTAGCACCGTCAGCAAGTCAGTTCGCCTAACCACGAGGTCCTCACACATGCTCAGCAGCAAGCCCTCCAGCTCTGCACTCAGTTGGACCGGCTGGGGAGAAAATGAGGGACAGCAGAGTGGATGATGCTTAAGTACTAGGAGCATATGGGAACGAGTATGAGCAAGAAAGGGAAGAAGGACATTACCTGGTTTTGAGGTAGATGATAATCAACGCACCAGTAAAGAGTCATCCCCAGAGAGTATACGACCATCTGAGGGCAAAATACATTTGTTTCTGCTCATTTAAAACAATTCCATTGCTGTTTTTTCTGCCTTTTTTTTTTTATTTATTTTTTTTTATAAAAATCTGATCAAGAACCAGATGCAATAGCTAAACTGCTGGCTAATTAGAAACAGACCTCATTTCTGCATATTTCATGATGGTCTGGTTCTCAGCCTTTTTCATCTTTTGCCTCCTTGAAAGTAAGTTCTTCATATAAACCCAGCTATGAGTGTTTTCCCCTTTAAATAGTTTAGTTTTTAAAAGCCAGAATGGATTAAAATGCCATATATTTCACAGCAAAATGGCTGTGAAGTACGGAAAGGACTGTATAGTAAGTATGTTTGTTTGAATGTTTCCTATCTCTGTAATCCCCCCCAGGGGTTGCAGTCCTCACAAGTTTTATCTAACCTTCTCTGCTGCCATCCTGGTGGTGGCAGCGTGGCCCTGCTGGACCTCTGGAGCTGTGAAAGAGGCCATGTCTTCGTATCGGGCACAGCTTTTAAAGGCCAGGCTCCCATTGGCGGACAGCAGCACCGAGCCTGGGCTCAGCACTTTGCGCATGTTGCCTGAGCCTAAATTGAAACGAAACGGTGACATTTACCAACTTTCTCTTGTGTTATTTTAGAGATTTCAAAGCAAGGCTGTTTTTTGGCTGCTCTTGGATGCTGCCGAACAAAAGAGCCCTTCAACCAGATATAAGGTGAAATATGGTTTACCTTTTTGGGAAATGTCCAGTAAGGCCTCAGTGGTGGCGAGCAGCAGACACCAGACCGCATCCTCATCCAGTGGTGAACCCCGGGCCTCCAACACCTCTGCCAGGGTCACAAATGTACCCATCCTTCTGGGAAAAACAAAAAAAAAACACATATGTAGAGCTTAAGGTTGATATAGCTCACTATGGAATTATGCATCAGGACAAGGAAAACAGACTTTACCAGAAAACAGGACAGTCACTGGGTGTCGTGATCTAGCACTCCCTTTGTTATATACCACAGCATGATGCATTACAGGGGAAATTCAGGTAAGTGGGAGGTTGCTGTGCGGCTGCATTGCTTAACAAACTGATCGTCCTCGTGGCCTCGAATCCCACTGAGGTCAGACGCAGTAAAAGTCAGAGGTCAGAGTTTGACACAGACAAGCTCAGGATTTAGTGGAATTAGATCTAAGTGGGCATAAATCCAACACGTCCGTTAGTTACTTTTAAAGTTTGTCCTGTCAAAATTAAGCGAGCTCTGCTGAGGAACTCTCACGATAAAACATGCGGAATGGAATCCCAGGAAGGTGCATTTTTAGGTTTCAAAGCTTGAAAGACAGAAAACAATTACTGTATGTTTGTTTGTTTTTTCGTGTCATAAATGTTGAAATTTTCCTCTTAGAAACCCCTATTAAACCTCATATCAGCTTTTACAAATTGTGCTCAGTTGAGCCTGCTTTCAAGGTGTTATAGGGCATTTATGCAGTAGATATTATTGATAGTTGGGCTGTACCTAGATGACAGAGCAGGCTTCTAAAATCTTGTTTGATAATAATGATTAATAATACATAAATGAAATTTGACTTTGACTGAAGACCTGAGAGCTGAGAACACGTCTGCTATAACCAGATTATCACCACGCACTTAGGTATCAACATATTTAACCGTAACCCCCGGTAACCTGAGTTTGCATTGTTGAACAATAAGATTAAGGTCCGGATGTCGGCATGGCAGCAGGAAACATCACGTTACAATCACTGTATTCCTTCTTGTTGGAACACAGAGGAGCGTGGCTGGTTCATTGATTATCTGATTAATCTGTTTGAATGAATGTTCACTTTGAACCGCTGCTGGCCTGCCTTTTGTCCAGACGCTGCACGGAACACTGTCAGTTTTACACTCCGATCTTTCCTCGCACAGAAAGCAGACATCCAGTACCTGCTGCAGTGCCACAACTGTGGTAACATTCCCAGGCTCGGCTGTCACTCGTAACCCGCCTTTTTTTCCCCTGCAGCATTCAATGTGACTTATGGAAAGACCAAGTGTTACCAATGACATTAATGATAGCGTTATGCTCAGGCAGTGTACAGTTAACTCCAGGAGCCTGAAACTGATGCTGTTACATGGAATTCAGCCAATTTATCAGTACTTTTTTTAGCATGTTTGTCTCATTTTGATCACATGTAATTAAATGAATGGGCATACAAGTAATTATTCCCAATACAACAGGAAAAAAAGTTAAGCCTGACAAGATGAAATGATAATAGTAGATAAAAAGTCAGCCTAGTATTCTTTTCAGGAACATCCTGCTCACTTGGCATCTGATTAAGTAAATGGTCACACAGGTTCACCTTAAGTCTCATTCTGTGTATTGCGGCATTGATCCCACACATATTGTGTTTCACAGCAGCAGATCTCATGTTTTTTTTTTTGCCCCCACGAATGGTTTGTTGGTTGATGTACGGACTGAAAGCACTTGAGTTGGTTTGACACATTTTACCGCTTACCTTATTTCATCTGGTGTCTGCAGAGCTTCTTCTTAAGTTCCTTCAGACATCCACGACTCTGAACCTAATCCTTCCTCCTCTTATGCATCCCCCGCTGCCATTCCGCCCACCTCTGCCTTGTCCAAGCACAGCACACCCTCATTTCCTTATGACTCCACAGAGAGCACACATCAGCTCCATAACATCATTTGCTCCATACTCACAACTGATGATGCACTGCTCCTGTGTTTTCCTTCATTTTCAACTATTTTTAGACAGGGGAACATAAGAACATAATTGGATTTGAAAGGCAAGCTGATGGCAGATGGGGCAGCAAAGGACCAATCCATTGTAGGCGGCACTGTGTTAATCTGATGTTTCAACCACAAGTGACACAGTAATTGTCCCACTTTCTACTAGTTTATTAGATAATAGAACACGCTGATGAATTATTTCCTTTCAAATTAGACAGCACTTAAAAAAGAATTAAAAAAGTTATAGTGAGGAAAAAGACAACGTGGAAAAGCTTCAAAATCTGACACCATTCAATTATTAAAGAGTGACATATTATTGAAAAACTCAAACCACAGAAATTATACAATTTTTTTGTTTTTGTTTTTTCAATGTAATGCTTTTTGTCCATATACTTACTATGCTTACCCATCTCTTCCTCATCATCAGGGAGACCTTGTACCTGTAGTGAGGATTTATATCTCACTTACAGCTTGTGGACTAACTTACACACCGGCCTGTGGAAGACATATCAAGGTGATGCTTGGATATGACCTCCAGGACTTAGCATAAACTTTCTACAGGGTCGGATTTGACATGTGGGAGAATACTCACTTGTTTTGGTGCTGAATTTTCAATAACAAACAAAAAAAAAAACACAGACGCATCAAAAAGCAACATAAAATCGTTCAGCTGGACAGTGCTGATTAAGTGATTTTTCAAAACTTATATCTTAATTTAAAAAGTCATTTTATCAACAAATATAGCAGAGCAGTATAAACTTCTACAAAAACACCAAAAAACGCTAAAAAAAATACTTTACAGCAGAACCTGGCTCCAGTGTTTCCAATATTTTTACCACTTTTATATATATATATATACAGTATATACTGTATATGAAATAAAAAATTCCCCTCTCGCCCTCTGTGGGCGGTCTGGTGTCTTCTTCAGGCTCAAGTCCTCTACCAGAGGCCTGGGAGCCTGAGGGTCCTGTGCAGTATCTTGGGTGTTCCTGGGATTGCGCTCTTCTCGACGGAGCTCTCAGATGTTATTCCTGGGATTTGTTGGAGTCACTCTCCCAGTTTGGGGGTCACAGCCCCCAGTGCTCCTATCACCACATCCTTTTCTTCTCATGTTCCTTCTTCCCGATGTTGTTATCACATGGGATTGTGACATCTACCACTACCGCCTTCTTCTCCTGTTTGTTGACCACCACCATGGTGTCCAGTTGATTAGCCACCACTATCTTATCGGTTTGGATCCGGTAGTCCCACAGGATCTTAGCTCGGTTGTTCTCAATCACCTTTGATCCTGGAACCTCAGGCCTATACTCTGTGCAGATGCTCCTGTTTACTACTCCTACTACTCCTGTTTGGTGATGGCGCTTCAAAGCATGTCCGCTATGTGCTGCTTTGTCTCAGGTGCATCTTTGCACAGTCTGCACCTTGGGTCCTGTCTGGTGTGAAGACCCTGGCATCTATTGATCTTGTATTCAACGCCTGTTCTTGTGCTGCCATTATCAGTGTCCTTGAGACCAGCCTTCTCCAGCCCCTGGTATTGTTTCTCAATATCAGCCACTTCCTCTATCTGTCTGTGGTACATCCCGTGCGGGGGCTTGTCCCTCCGTGATGGACTCTCTTCCTTTTTCTCTTTCTCACTGGGTTTCTGCTGTCTAAGGCATTCACTTAGCAGGTCATCATGCGGGGCCATCTTCCTGATGTATACATATTTATATATAGCTAATTTTTCTTGCCTTTTAAAACTTACAACTTATATGGAACACTAAGAAAAGGGAAAGGAAGGAAAAAGAAAAGTCTAGGCTACACTATATTGTTAACTCTTCTCTCCTCAGGGCCTCTGGGGACATGGTATGGCATACAGTACACAGCAGGCAAAAATAAGGTTAAAGGAAAATAGGTTAAAAATATGAAACAAGCACAATCAATATCCACATGTAAGTCAGAAATACAAAGTCCCAATCAGTCCTGAAATCTAAACAGGATTCTCATCAGCCTTTATGTATATGAAGGTTGAATTTTATGCACAATAGTTCTACTTATAACTACTACTGCGTCTCAAAAATGTAGGTTACTGTGGAAAAGTTCATTATTTAATAATTTAATTGACAAAGTTAAACTTTCATATGTTTTTATATTCATTACATATAAAGTAATACATTTCCAGCCTTTCTTTTTTTTATTTTGATGTTTACGGACTATACAATTACAATTTGGTAAAATACACAAAAAACAAAAAAAAAAACAACAGACAAGTTTGTGTTTTGAGGCCATTATCAAAAATAAATACCTGAAACATTTGCTTGCACAGCTTGCATGCAATAAAACTAGACTCATTAATGTAATGTAGCCTAAGTACTTTACTTAACTACATTTTTTTGGTTCTTGTACTTGTTTCCATTTTCTGTGCTTTATACTTTCATTCATTGCATTCTGGAGGTGAATATGTATTTTTACTCCTCTACAGTTATTTAATATTTTTAGTTACTCATTTCTTTGAAGATTATAGTCCTCATCACAAGCAAGGTTGGGACTTATTTTTATCAGTTACTGGGTAAAAACAATTATAATAATCAGAAAAATGTTATATATCAGATCCAGCAAGCATCAAGTTTGATACTTGATTGAGACATAGTATCTTGAGTATAGAAACATGTAAATATATGTATAATTATTTTTACTTGCCCCTTTGATAGTTAGGAACAGTTAATATCAGATACTTTCAGACTTTAACTCAAATATCATTAATATAAGTGACATTTACAAAAGGAACATTTTAACAATTTTACTCTTTTGGGAACTTTATACAACACTGTCTGGAAATAAATGTTCACTTCAATAACACTGAAAAATCCAGGATTTCTACACTTTTGAGACGCTTGGTATATTTATTTTAGCTAACTTTAGCAAATAAACTTGTGACCAAGAATAAAAAAAAGAAAAAAAGGAAGAAAACTTCGCTCTAATTTTGGTCTTAATTTTATATAGTAGGCTATTGTTTGCAACATATAACTCATTTGAAATAATATTTCTAATACTGTGATTGACAGCTATGCAAAATTACTGTAATTGTCAACAAGAAGTAGAAAAGTTTTAAAAGTTCTTAAAAAAACAAACAAAAAAAACAAAACAAAAAACAAAGCAACACTGACTGGAACGTGTAATAACTTAATCTCTTCCTGCTCATTTTAAACGTTGCAAAACCGTGGCTTCCGCCTTGGCGGAGCAGCAGCCGGAACGCGCAGGCGGTCTTGAACGTCCCCTGGTCCTCATTGTGCAGCCGAGGAAACATCGCAGGCTTTCGACGACGGTGGTATGAAATGGCAGAAACTGCCTGTGTCACGGAAGCGCAAAGACTCCGTAACATAGAGGCCGGGCATTTATTTCGCCATGGCTTGCTAGTGTGAGGGAAACGGAAGTGTATCCGGAGGGAATAAAGCGGACTTAAGCGCTGTTTTTCTCCAAAAAAGAAAGACGTCCGGGTTGTGTGTCCAAGCAGGCAGCAAACGGCGACTGCGGGTCGACACTGCTGGAATTAACCGGAGAGGGGTGAGCGCGACATATGGACATTTTTCCTCCCGTGAGACGTGTTTGACGTGTTCGACGTGTTATTGTCAACCTTTGGGGAATGGGGCCTCAGTAATGTGGGTCCCACACGCTGCTGTGAATTATGTGATGGCTACTACAGTGAACACGGTGGCCACAGCAGGCACAGCAGGTCCGGCCTAACTGGGAAAGGCGGCCTGAGTGAGTGAGTGACTAACTGGGGAGTAGCGCGCTGTAACCTGCCCGTGTCAGACCGCACACACGGTAGCACTGCAGCACTGCGAACTGCGAACCGGGCGGTGTTAGCGGCCGCAAGAGAAGGGAAAGGCTTCGGTTAAACGCCCTCACCCCCAGTCTGTGGCCACGAAAACACGACGGTATCCTCACAAATCGCGTATTGACGCCCTTGAATACACCCTATTGTAGCCATCGGAGCTTGTATTTAATGTTGTGATACAGCGCAGCTTTTACGGTGGACGAACTCAATTCCCCTTTTTACACGGCAGGTCTGCGCATCCAATATCAACATTTGGCTGCCTGTAAAGCTACAATCTCTCTGTTTATCGATTTGTGTGATGTGTTGATGGATTACGAGTCACTGCCCTGCTGAATTCAAGCATGAATGTGATTAATATCACATGGAATTGCATACAGCTACAGTTTTATCTTTGTTGCTCGGAGTAATTCAGTAATGAACATGTCTAACAATGACAGCGTGTCACAGCAGTGTGTCAGATGCAGTGAATGATCAATTATCTTGTTTGCTAGAATTGTGTGAAAAGAGGTGGGTTTTTTTAGTAGAGCACACATTGCTGTTAAAACCATCTCTCTTACATGCTCCTGTTGTCATATTTGGGTGATGTAGCTATCAGACAGCAGTGCACATAGCTGCTGAGGTTTTCTGAACAGCCTGCCAGGGGAACAGCAGTAGTCTGCCAAATGTGTAAAAAATCTAATTCCTGCAGACACGGGATTATGAACCCTTGCAAAAACGTGATAAATTCATATGCAGTGCATATTTGGAGCACCTGTTGGTTGATACAGAAGGATTTAGATCCCATTGGCTTGTAAATATTACAGGGTTGGCTGTCTGTGCCTGTGGTCTAAAATTGAATCACAGATAAGAATACCATCATGTACTTGTCATTTGGAGTTCATATTTAAAATAAAGGTAGGTCAGAATGTGGCATGTGCTGGCTGTCCTGCTCCAACCAGGTGGCCAGGACTCAACAAACAACCTTAGCCACAGTTATGGTTGTTGGCAGAGTTTCCAAGCATTCTGTGGATCATGTTCAAATTCTGATATTGTTTTGTTTTGTTGCAAATGTCTTCTGTGTGCACACATCACCCACAGTAGCTGTTAAAATAAAGCTTTTAAAGTTTGATTACACATGCAGTATGAGGATATTGTGTAAGTTTAAGCAGTATCTTAAATTTTTTAGTAGTTGATTCAGAGCTTGAAAATTCACAAAATGAATTTTAGATAATAACTGATAAATCCTTATAAATACTACAGTGTAAGACATTAATAACCAGGTTCAGTGAAGTTGGTCAGATAAAATCCTGCCTTGTGTGGTGAAATTGCCATGTGTGAAACGTTATAATTTATAATTCATGCCGATGTTTGTTATTGGGGTGTTGTTTGTGCTATGTGCTCCATGGGGGGGGGGGTATTTGTTGGTGATTGAGACTGGTTAAGGTGGTAAAATTAGAATTGATTTTGTCTTATTCAATAGTTGCATTAACTGTCCGTTAAAGGCCGTCTCATCCACTGCATGGGTAGTATATATATATATAGAGAGAGAGCATACATAGAGGGTATCAAGGTTTCAATTAGAAAATCGATCAAAACGAGAAAAAACTAAATCGACATCAGCATCAGCAATTCCTATTCTTCAGCTTTTTTTTTTTTCTTCTTCACTACTGTCTACTAGCTTAAATCCAGTGTGAGTTAAGTTTCTAAAGGAAAAGCTAAAGGACTTTCAGAGTGTGTCTGTGGCACACTGCAAAACAACCTACTAGAACCTTCGAATTCTGATTTTAAATTCTTTATTTACCAGGGCATAAAAGCAATGATCAGGTGATCCTTACAAATGAGGACTACATAGATTAACAATGGCATGGTTGGTTCCTGTGATTGGTTTGTTGTTACATTCTCAAGTGAAGTTAAAGAGAGAAATTAGTTAAACATTTTTAATTTTTTCTTATTGAAAACAATCTATCATGATCAGTACATAATTTTTCTATTAAAGCTGAATAACCACATATTTGCATGATCTGATTTTGTAAAACATGTGAGGTGGTTTTTGCTCTCAGTTAGCAGTTCAAGTAGTGTAAGTTCAGCTGAAACACTGCTGTGGTTTAGCCTTGCAAAAGGGTATTGGTTACACTTTTGCCTGTGTGTGAACAAACTAATGCTAAAACTACAGTGCAGATCGTTACCAAATTTTAAGAAGGATTTCAGATTTTCAGGCCTCTAGTGCCAAAATTAACGTAATGATAGACTTGCACGTGCTGTTGCTTTTGGTGTGCAGGGTTGCAGGATGTTGTTTTTCTTCTCCATTGTTTAACAAGCATATTAGCGCCTTAGCTAAGGCTCTGCTCAGTTTGTAGAAGTCTGAAAGCTTAAATATACACAAATTGTCCCTTCAGCTAATCAGAAGAGAAATGTGGCTGAGTCCTTCTTTGGTTACAGAGGTTGGCACAGAATGTGCCCTTATGAGCAGGACTTATCAGCTGCCATTACCTTGGCAAAATGTTAACAGTCCAATGATAAAAAGAACTGTGCCTAATTAGTTTTGGACTCAGTCCTGGTGGCTAGATAACTCCAGTCTCATCCATTCAGAGTGAATCAGAGCAGAGGTTTAATAGCCACACAAGAGACAGATGGACTCCCAGCAGTTAGTTACAAGCATGATGGACAGCTGTGTGAGAGAGACCTGGACTCATCTTGACTGGATCTGTACACTCAGACACTTATTGACATCATTTTCTGTCCTTTCTGTCGGGTTGTCAGAGACATGGCAGTGCCTGTGTCAGCTGTGCTTGGCCCAGAAATCTGTAACAAAGTTGCAGCCTGGATGCTTCAATATGTAGCCCCAGCAGGAAGTCTTAGTGACTTCTTGCCCCCCTTAAGGTGTCATGTGCTCAGAAAGAGAAAGTGAACTTTTTTTGCTTGTTAACTATGCTAACAGCTGTCATTCATTCATGCATTTATGTATCTATATGCAACACTGGCTGTTTAACAGTTAAACTCGGTTAACCATGCGGAAATCATCCCCATGTTGAATTAGGCTGATGTGACAATTTTTACTGCCAGGTTGAACCCTCTCAGGATTAAATGGCAGAGAAAACCATGTTTCACCTCATGCTGAATGCTAACATCAGCTTAGACGCATTCTGCGTTGTTTAAATAAACATGAGTGTACATTCTCTCCTTTGTGACCTGTGTTTGACTTATCAAGTGACATTTTCTGTAAAGCAGCTGTGGCTTACATGTTATTTCCCTTTGCAGGTGGATGCTGCTGGCAATTTATATTAAGTTTTACTGCTGTGCCTGAAACACAAAACCATATCAAGGTTGTTGTAGCATTCAGAATTGTGCCAGTGAATTCTATCATCTTTTCTAATGGTTGTATGAAAACATGGAGACATTGCTGTAAGGGGTCTTATATAACGTTTTTTTTTTTTTTTTTTTTTTTTACCTGCCTTCAGAATGGGGGGTAAAATTTAGTAATTGTGCTAATTCCAGCATATTTACATTTATGCTTATTGCTGATATGTTGATGAATGTGCACTGTCCTAACTCAGTAAACTCAATAAAGCCAAAATAAAGATTTATAATCATAATTAAATATGGCTGACATTAATTACTAAGGAGTTACAAAAATTGATGATTGTGAGACTTAGGGGGTTTTGTTTTTCACTTTGATGACCACTGGTGTCTAAATTACAAGACCTGAATTCTATATTTTGTTAAGTTTTATACTTACTATACATTAAAACTCATAGAAATATATGCTTTTACTCAGAATATTTCAGTTCATCTCCTGTCAGTCCTGTCACATTCCTTTCACCCTCTTCTGGTTGCTAACTTCTGGGGACACTTGGAAATCGCCAGAGAGGCAGGCAGTCAGCAAACTATCTAGCTAGCTAGCCACAATCTTGTTTAGGACTGGGATGACACATCAGTGTAATCAACATCATAGTGAACATGTGTCGACAAGTCATGAGCAAGTAAATACAACGCTGCTCTGTCAGTGCTCCAGAAAGGCCTACTGAAATACAGTTATTCCTTTTTTAGTTTAAAATCAAGTTCTTACGTAAAAGCACTTAACCTCCAGTTCTGGGAAAGGATTGTTGGGACACACAGTGACTGAATCCATCTGTGTCATAGCAGTTCTTTTAAATTTGAGCTCAAGTATTTTTCAGATGAGACATCCGACACATAGGGTTTTATTTTGTTAATATCAGATATTGGACACACTTGAAATAGAAGCTTTTTTGTGCTGCCAAGAGTAATCTCAAGAAGATTTATTACAAACTATTGTGTTAAACAATTGTTTCAGTCATTTTTCAAGCTTGTGCCAGCTTGTAAACACTTTGCTAGTTGTATTTTTTGTGGTAGTATGTACAATATGGTCTGTATAATATGTGATGTGATATGATAAAGTGCAATATGATTACAATATGCTATAACCCAATAAGATACATTACAATGTGGAGCGGATAATGATATAATTCGGTAAGATGCAATATAATTTTTTTACACTGATATATTTTATTGTCTTCGTATGGAAATTGGTCTTGGACTTAAATGCTTTCCAACTACGGCTGGCTTTTATAGTGGAGATTATAATATAAAATATAAGCATACAACATAACTTGGCATAAGCTATAAACAGAACAACACATATTACACATATTACTCACTTCCCATGTTATCACACAACACACACTGGGCAAATAACACATCCAGTGTTTACCTAAACTATTTCATAATCATTACTGCTACAAGCAAGATTATTTAGAATTATAAATGACATAAAAACAAATTAGGCATTTAATTTAATCTATAATTTTTGGACTTAACAAGGAACTTAATTGAAAATGAAAATAGTCTTTATGGGCAGACCTTAGGCAGACCTTGTCTTTTTACAGCCAATCTTGGCAAACATGCAGTAGAATCAATCTTGTTTGCATTTAGACAGAAGAAGCTGTGTAAAATATGTTTTCATCCCTGTGTTATTTACCATGCTGCTGATACAGGTGGTATAGGAGCTAATTTTTTTTAGTAAGCTTGATTGGTAGCTTTAAATTGCGTTTCTGTCCCCTGAGCGTGTGAGTGTTTGATCAAGCACATGGTGTTTTTATCTGACATTTGGCAGTACATCTCTTGCTGTAAGATAATATAACTAAGCCAGATCCTTTATTCATCCCTGTATGTCAGCCTCAGACTGTAGCAAAGGTTCCTCGCCAGGAGAGTGACTACGGTGTTATGATAACAGAGAAGGCACAAAGATAGAAAGGAGACAAACATGGGAAATAGCAAAAAGGATATACGGGGAATGAAGAACAGTTGAGTTTATTGGTGTATCGGTGTAGATTTCAGCTAGTTTTGAAAGCCAAAAGGCTATGTCTTCTCATTAGTGTTACAAGCAATTGATGTACCGATTGTTATTTGAACTGGTTTGCCTTTGACTTGGATCCTGCTTTCTTCTGTTCTGAAGGTGAGCGAACCTAGTCCCCATTTCAGCCGAATGTGCCTCTTGTGTTCTTGATCACAGCCCTGCAAATAGAAGACAAAGCAAAATGGCACAAGAGAGCTAAAGTTCGAAAAACAGCTCACACATGAGCAGCAAGACAAAGTGTCATGGAGAGGAGAGCACTGAAAAGGAGAATAAAACCCTTGTTGGCTAATGGATAATGAAAGGAAAGGGGTGTGTTAGCCATAGTCTGAGAGATCCAGAGGTCAGGTCATGGGCTGCCAAACGTACAGCTATCATTCCAGAGCTAGCCTCCTCAGCACAATGTTCCAAATTCCATTAATGATTCGGCGTCTTGGGCACCAGCATGAAACCCAGCTTCCTGCTTCCTCTCTAGTCTTTCTCTGCCTGAATCATCGCCCCAGACCTTTGACTCTTTTATAGCCATTATAATTGATGAACCTCTCTTAAGGATTGGAAGCATGGTTGATTTGAGTTTCTACTCACAAATTAAGATTTTTAATTTGCAGCATTGAACTGAGAAATATATCTACAATTCACCAGGGTTGATTGCTATTGATGATTTGACATTTTTTATCAGGAATAGATCAAATTTGACAATGTTTCATTTTGCAAAGGTTAATAGCTTGTAGTGCTTGGCAGAAAGATATTGTGTTGAAGGATCACATTTTGCAGATTCAACACCAAATGCTACGTGATCTATTTTTTTCTATTTTTTTGATTTGATGTTGAATGTGAACACAACATCTGGATTGCTACAATTGCCTCGTCCTCTCTATTTATTTATGTGAAGATGTGTTGCACATTAATGTAATTCAGGTCACTGTCAATATTTTGCCACCTGTAAAAATGAGAAGTGAAAATGGCTGAAAAACTGAGTGCCTCTCTCTCCCTTTGATGCACTGCAGGTTTTGAGAGGAGAGCTCAACTTGAATGCCCAGCCACAGCTTACATCCAAGGCTTCATCATGAACCGGAACAAGCGCGAAAAGGAGTACTACAGTATAGATGTAGGCGATTCGACTTTTATGGTTTTAAAGCGCTACCAGAACCTCCGACCTATTGGATCAGGTGCACAGGGAATCGTCTGGTGAGTCTAAGGGAAAAAATAATTCTGAATATTTTTTCAAAAATTACTTATTGATCTTTTCTCTTAGAAGTGGTTGAAAGCTTTAAGGAAAAAATGCTATCTGATTGACCTCAAGTTCTATTAGGTGTTTTTTAATGAAATAATATTGTTTTTATTTAAACATTTGCATTTGAATTTTAAGGGCTTATGTTAAGAGAAATGAATATTAATGTGTTTGTCACTTAACCTAAAAGAACCTAAAAGAAGCGCCTTCTTTATGATGGGTCAAAGTAATGTTACTTTTCAAACTCATAATGTCACTGATAAGAGTCAAGGTGTTTGATCATAAATCATTGCTGCTATTTTTTCACATCTTGTTTTTAAAATTCAAAACACTGAAAAAATGTTTATGTAACAGTTTTTTTTTGCAAATTGGCCTCCAATTTTTAGTCAGAAAGGGATGAAACTCGTCACACTGAGAAATTGTCATATGAGATAACATCTAATGGACGCTGCTGTTAAATTGCTCATTCTTTTTCAGCTGTCCAATCACCAATGATTGATGTGATCAGATGTTGTAACATCAGTATAAGTAGCACATAACAAAGAAATTGATACATACTGCAGTGTTGGTATGATACTCTATCATATCAGCATTTTTTACACCTCCATCACTCTTTTGGTGCGTTGATTGGCCCATCAAATCAACGACAGAGACTAAGCAATTAAGTATTCCACTTTCAGATCTTTTAACATAATCTAAGCATAATGAACAGATCAGGATAGATACCACAGTAGAAGCACTAGAAAATCTGATATAATGGAAAGTTGAGATTCTCTTTAAAGTTTAATGGGGGGGACAAAATATTAAACACTACTGAAACACTGCAACAACTAGCTGATTAACATAGTAAAACACAAATTTGGGACTTTACAAACTTCTAATATTAGATCAATTAAAAAAATAAACAAAATTTTGCTTTATTTTGCTAAACTGCCCCCAACATGCCTGGTGAGAACAAACCTTTGATTTAAAATCAAAAGATTTTATTAAAAGATTGTATTGCAGTTAAGAAAGGCACTCTGTGGAGAGCAACAGCTCACTTTATGTATGTCTGAATATATTTGCAAAAGAATTATGTCAAAATACTGTTGTGTGTAGCTGAAGAGTCATCAACTTAGCTGTGCACTATTATTTGGTATACAAGTACAAATATCAAATGCTGGATCTCAAGATATGTGGTTTGTATTTAAAGAAGGCCAAATGTCCTAAAGACAAAAAACAACAACCAACATGAACAGAACCAAAAACCTCCTTAGCAAGGCAATAAATCATTGGGAGAGATAAAAAGGGTCCTCAGCACTCAATAAGTAGTCTTTTTCATATAAATTATTGTCCAAAGCATTTTTGCTAATTTTTCACTACAGCTCCGCTTACGACCACAACTTGGAGAGAAACGTTGCCATCAAGAAGCTGAGCCGGCCATTTCAGAATCAAACTCATGCCAAACGGGCCTACAGAGAGCTGGTGCTCATGAAATGTGTCAACCACAAGAATGTAAGAGCTCAAGTTTTGTGATGTGTTTTCTTCTTTTTAGCATTTTGACCTGTGACACTTTCAAAGTTCTAGTTGTGTTTTCTGTATATACAGGCTTGCCTGTGTTTGTTTTGTTTTTTTAACTCGTAAGGGTGTTTCAAATTTCAGTTCAGGATAAATTTTCAAATGAACAAGTGTGTGAGCAGTGAATTCTCTGTATAATTGATAGAAAACAGTTTGATGGAGCAAAACTTGCCCCCAAAGAAAACTCAGATCTTAATATGGTCTGTCGGGATCTGTTTGCGTGTTACATTTGCATGTAGGGAGACTAGACTGGCATTAAAAAAAGCTGCATTCTTGAAAAAGAACTAAGTAGGCCTACCCGATTGTATTATCTAGTTTGCCATCAGCTAGCTAGCTCAGAGGAGAGTGTGAGGGACGTTACTATATTTAGTTGGAATGGTTTTGTTGGATATGAATGCTGATCATCATGCGTTAAAACGCAAACTTCATCCAGCTAATGGGGATCTTCTTTGCAAATTGGACCTTTTTAGTCATGCATGCATATCGCCTGATTTAAATCAGCACCAACTGTGTCTGAGCACAGAGATGCTACTTGCGCGGCACTGTTATTTTTCCATTTGCACGCGCTTTGCGACTTTGTCTTTTCATGCAGATTTAGCAGCAGCAAAAGCTGTGCAGTCCTAGTGAATTAGCCCCTTGGCTTCTAAATCATTCAGACTTTATTGTCATTCCCATCACACGTCATGGAAACATGGAGTCAGAAAGATCCAAAAAGCTGCTTGTCTTGTTTCTCTTGGCAGGTGACATTAAAAACAGCAAAATTTGTAGATTACTACGGCAATCCTCCCTGGTGCTGAGACATGTCATTTTATGCTTTGATATGTCCTGTTGTGAGGCATTATTATTGCTCCAGCTGTTGCTGCAGAGGTGCTAGTTGTGACGATGTCAGTCATAACGATCAATAACTCTTTTATATTTTTTTTTGGCAGATTATCGGACTTTTAAATGTTTTCACGCCACAGAAGACACTGGAAGAGTTCCAAGATGTGTAAGTATTACTGAGCCATATAGCATCTGCTCACTGACTGTCTGTAAAATTAGTACCGGATGGAGCACGCTGGGGGCTTGGATTATCTTTTCTGAATTTCAGAGGCTCATAGTTAGTGTGATATCGTGCATTAATACATCTACATAGTACAGGGAGGGTTTTTCAAATAATACATGTAAGTGGACATGTTAAATGTTTAAGACATTTTTTACAAAGTGAATTCAGTCATTGGATTATATGGTGTAAATGCTGATGAAACAAGAACAGTGACCGACATCAGTATGAGATGAAGAACCTCATATTTGATACGTAGGTTCATTATGAACATACACACATCTTCACCAAGTGTTAAATGACCTATTCTATTGGAGTAAAATTTCTGCTATCTACCTACCTTTTAGATTTATTCCAAGGTTCCAACTTCTACTTGTATGCTACCTTTAAAAAGTTCAGCATTTTAGGCAGTGCCCTGCACTGGTTTTTTAAGTCGACAGGTCACCCATGCCAGTGAAAACTGGCTGTACTGAGCAGAGACCTTATTTCAGAGAGTATGATGGAAGAAACATGATTAATGCCATCCTCTAAAAACTGTGTGTGTGTGTGTGTGTGTGTGTGTGTGTGTGTGTGTGTGTGTGTGTGTGTGTGTGTGTGTGTGTGTGTGTGTGTGTGTGTGCGTGCGTGTGTGCGCG
>KV751339.1:9936557-9950339 GCA_001698575.1 Mola mola
CTGCTGTGTCTGCTTGATTGGAGCTGCAAAAGAAACTGGACAAATCATGGCCAATGGGCTGTGGGGCAAACTCACAGAAGATGGAGGATGAACTCTTCCTTTGCCTGTGTGTTTGTGTACCTGAATGGCCAGTATTATGTTATTGAAGAGTAGTGCATTGTACCAATTTCTAAAAATATCAGGTTCACCCTACTTTAGTCTTGCAAAAAAAACATTAACAGCGATTTAGAACAACATTTAGTTCATTCCACTTTGTCTTAAACAGAATCCCAAGCAGAAGTGTTTCTTTTTATATTCTACATGCTCAGTCGGCAAGACGTTGCTTTATGTATAAAAATGTGTCTGAAAGTCCGTACAAAATGTAGGAGGATTGTAGGGACTGATGTAATAGCTGCCAGATGACATAAAATCATTAGTTTTGAGAAGAAGAACCTGTACTGTCACCTCCTAAATGCTGTAGCAAAGTATTGGTGTGGAAATAAGAACTCATAAAGTTTTATATCTCTAAATTGGCTAGTAGTTAAAATAGTTATGTCTTGATGATTTAGCTCAAATGACATTTTAAGTTCATACTAAATAAACAATATTTCAAATTTTTAAAATATCTTCCAAACCACATATCACATTACATTTTATAATGTGTTTGAAAAGCAGGTATGGGAATGAAGACATTTGGTTTTAGTTTCAAGCAAGTCCTTATAATGTCAACATGCAAGTGTCAGGATATTCATTCAACACATTCATGTCATTTCAGGCTAAACTTAGTTATCTAAGGAGCAAACATCAGCCCTGACAGATATCGGTCAAAGGACCCTTCGAGAATTAATGTTGTACTGTTTGGAATCTTTTAAGGACTTTTCCACATGTGAAATACCTACTGTATATCCAAAAGGGATGACTTATGGTACAGACATAATGACTTGAGGTGAACTTGAGTGACGGACGGTACTGTAATCATCCAGTCATGACAATGAGGAGCTTGATTGTCAGGCCAGTCGTCCAATAGATGCATACAGTGAAACACATACACTTGGAATGTTAAACATTTTAAATATTCTATATTTAATAACTAGTAATATAAATTAACACAAACAAGTCATTGAAGTCATTTATCAAGGTGAGTGCTGTCATGAGCCTTTAACTTCCAGTTAGTTACTAATGAAGCACTGTAGTGCTGATAAGATATCATGTTCTCAACATTTTGTTCTCCAAATGTAAGAAAGGTTCAAACCTGAGTAAATCTAATGTATCGTGACTTTAATAGTTTTTTCACTGAAAAAGAAAATTGTGGTGCAAATATTCTAATTTCCATTAATTATGAATCATAACACAAATGCACTACCGTTCAAAAGAATAGCAATTAGCATTTTTAGCCATATTGTGCACCCCTTGTTTCACATAAGTCATAAAACAATACGGCATCCTGTTTGAAATATTTATCGCTTCATCTACAGAGGAGTCATGTGAAAGCTCTGTGAATGTAGGATTGTCTGTACTGGTATGTTCATCTTTTTGCATGCCTTCCTCTGTGATTATTGTTCTCTCTGTGGTGTCCCTGCAGGTATCTAGTGATGGAGCTGATGGATGCCAACCTCTGCCAGGTAATTCAGATGGAGCTGGACCATGAGAGGCTGTCCTACCTGCTCTACCAGATGCTGTGTGGCATCAAACACCTGCACGCTGCTGGCATTATACACAGGGTGAGGCACACTGATACACATGCAGACACAGAAGCATGTATCAGCTGCTGATAAGCCAGTCCCAATGTTAAACTGTAAGCACAAATATGATAAAAGTGATAGCAGCCCTTGCTCTCTCAGCACAAGAAATACAGAGCAGTCAGCAATGACAAGGCTCCCAATATTGATGTGTGAATAAGCTGTATCGTGGTTGCAACTGTTTTGTGCAACAAATACACGAATTTGAAAAAAGCCACCACAAGCTGACTAAACATGTACAATGCTTCCAAGTTTTCTAGTTTGCAGTTGAAGGTTCAAGGTTGAATAGTTGACAATTTGTTGAAGTACTCTGGAGAGTTAGAGAATACCTTACCATTTAAAAGTCAGACAAAGACAGACAAACCTGTCTATAAAACTACAAATGCCATACAGGTTTTTGTATGAATTAATTTGTAGGACCCTGACACTGTCAGAGATGTTGGTTTCATCATCTTTTTAAAGAGATCATGCATTGATTTATATGGGAAGGAGTTTTATTCTGAACAGATTTAAGAAACTCAGCTGTACCAGACTGTCTCTTTTTACTGAAGCAATTTAATAACACTAAAGCATCTGGAAAATGTTAAATGGAATCATGACCTGGAGAATTTTGACACCTCTATATGATTGTTTCTTAATACGTTTCCAGAATAAAATGGGCAGGGGGATATGATACACAGGGCCATTGAGTTGCTGTAAGTCAATGTCTCCTGCATAAAACAACAGTATTGTGAGTTTAACTGAATAGTCTGATTTATGTACAGGTTGGTGTCCTTTTCAGGTAATTTAGTGAAGGTAGACTCAGTGCCTGCAGATACCGTGTTGATTCAGTGACCTAGATGAGATTTTCAAAAAAGCAGCTGTGGATGGTAGATACACTCAGAAAAGATTCTGATAACTCTTTGTAGAGTACAAAACTTAGGACATGTTTCATTTAAAAATACTGAACAGCTGTCTGTGTGCTGGCACATTTGCACTGGTTACAAAATTAAGGACCATAACAGCTTCATTGATGAGTTGTAGAGATGCTGGTTTTAGGGTTTCGTTTCATTTTTTCGTAGGGATCGCTCCCAAAATTTAAGCATTCTTCCTTGGGCTAATACCTACACACACATACACACAACATTTCATTGTAAGTCCAGGTTCAGAATCCAGATCAGAAGTACAACTTAATCAATTCATCCCTGGGTCATACTCAGTCCAAATTCCAGATTTCATCCAAATCCAATGACGCTTTTTGAGTTATGTTGGTACATACAAACAGGTGACACTGGTGATATTCATATAACATAGGTGAAAATATAATGTCCAGCTATATATATTTTTTATTAAAATAAAAAGACAGGTTGTTATGTAGAGGAGACGACATACAGGTTGCAGTAAAACCTGGTGCACCAGCAGCAACATACAAAGTTCTATATGTGCTTACACACATTGACGGCACTCTGTCAATCAGTGTCAGTGTAAGATTCAGCAGTAGATTAGAAGAGCTCCTCTTACTCTTGACAGCCAGAACTAATTGAGCCACAGGAAGAGCTAAGCAGCCACACTCACATCAGCAAAGCTTTTTATTGTCATCATGAGGATTTGTACCTTAGCAGAAGTGCATAATGAGCTAAACCAGCAGGGTTAAAGATAAAAGTAATGACACATGAAGTATCAAAGATGTTGTCATGTAAATCATGCTAATACCAGAAGTTAACCTGTCAGATTAGTTGTTGTAATGAATTTGCAGATGGCAGTCAGTAGATCATGCACACGGCCTTCTTTATGATAACTCTGAGATAATAATGTCAGTTTAGTTGGTCAGGATGAGCTTCAGAAAAGAGAAAATGGAGCATTCTCTGCAAGGCAAACCATTTCAAAAGCATGAGAGTGGAGAGTACAGAAGAGGACAGAACATAACAATAGAACATAATGCCGCTGGTACAAAAAGGAAAGAAATGGTTAAATTAAGCTCAAATAAGAAGACATTCCCAAAACTAGTTTCAGTAAATTTTTATTTGATATTTTATCAAACTCTTTGTTCTTTCACCTTTCGGAGCAGAATACTACCATACTGTACTACTGCTATACCACATCCGGCTAAGTCTGGCTTGTTTTCTTTTTCTGGACAGGACTTGAAGCCCAGCAACATTGTGGTGAAGTCTGACTGCACATTGAAGATCCTGGACTTTGGCCTAGCTAGGACTGCTGCCACTGGTCTCCTCATGACGCCCTATGTGGTCACCCGCTACTACCGCGCCCCTGAGGTCATCTTGGGCATGGGTTACCAGGCCAATGGTGAGTGAGGGAGAGCAGCCTCCTGACAGCTAACCAGCCAACTGGAAGAGCTGCTGAGCTGCTGCAGGGCCTGCTGCAGGGCCCTGCCCCCTGGGATGTTTTTTTTATTCAACAGCACTGCCTAAACACACACACATACAATACACTCACACACACACTCTCCCCATTCCTATAAAGTTTAGACTCAGAGGGGAAGTTGGCATGTTGGGCATTGGAGCTTTGTGGGAAACTTCCTGTCTGGGGACTCCAGTTCCCAGCTGTGCCTCAGCATGCATTTGATGTTTTATGAAGATATTGCCTGTCCAGAGTTCCTTACAGCCCGGGTAAAAATGCCAGGATGAATACCAGCACTTATGTATGCTTCAGCTGTTCTCCTTCTTGGAATGTAGCTCAGTTTTGGCAAGTGGGTCTAAAACGATTAGTTCAGGTTTTCTGAAAAGATGCTAACTTGATATTTATCAGATGGGAAGATTCTTATGGTTCTTAAATCTGTTCACAAGATACAATGGGACAGTAAGCTTACCTGAGCAAAAGGAATGGCAGGGTGAAAAAACTCGACCACCTCAGTCCAAAATCAACAAAATTCAAAATAAGACTCAAAGTTCCATTTAAATGAAAGGTGCAGTACTGTTTGCCTCCAAACTCCTACATGTTTTTGTGTTTGGTGGCCGTTGCAACTTTAAAAGATGCAGCTAGACAATGGCGGACCAGGATTTAACACAACATCTGAGATAGACACCGTGTGGAAGCCAGTTTGATGACGGGAAATGGAGCTCCAAGGTGGTTCTCTTGCCAAGTCTCACTCCTTTTAGTCATGGACCGCTAATATTAGCTGCATGGCTAACTGAGCTAACTATCGAACTGCGACAGATAAAGCTTTTTCACTGTCTATAATGAAACTGTGCAATCACCTCACTGGATTCCTTCTCATCCATCTGTCCCCGGTTTTCCTAGAGAATGCATTTGGTCCCAGTCCAGATGTGTTGACTTGCTCACAAGCTCAGTGTAGTTAGAATCAGTTAATTGTTAATATAGCAGCAAAGCCATCTGTTTATGAGGAAACTCCACTCAGGAGGTCAGGAGCAGCTAAAGGACATCAGATGAAAAACCAGAAAATATTTTTGTCTGGTTCCCACAAGCTGTCTGCTTGGGTGGTTTCATGTTCTTCTGACATGAAATCCTTAGCTAACTTGCTGACCACTAAAAGTTAAGAATGTGTTGATGGTTGGGCTCCAGGTTGAAATGGGTTGGTTTAACCCTCGATAAGCATGTGTGCACAATGGGACTGAGAATGGGATTTAAAGCTATGCTAGCTCTTTCCCAGTTTACAGTTTTATGGTATCTGTGCAAGAAAACTAACCAGCATATTTTTCTGAAATGTTTGACATTTGATTAACACACCGCTGAAAAGTTCAGATAACTTTTAGATGAAGTGAATTATAGCCAGTTAATCAAGGTTCTCAGTATTTTAAATACATTGTGCCTCCTGTAGTCACCATAAAGTAGATATATAGCTATAATGCTCATGTCATATCGGAAGTGAGGGAATCTTGTTAATAATAATTCTCATCCTTAATCCTCTTGACCAAAAACACTGACCCTTATTTTTCCAGCTGATTTGTTGATTTTTTTGCTCATTCTCTTCTTCCTCCTTTTATGCTGCGTGTATGTAGTGGATATTTGGGCTGTGGGCTGTATTATGGCAGAAATGGTTCGCCACAAAATTCTTTTTCCAGGAAGGGATTGTATCCTTGAACTGCTTGCAGCGGTGTTTGGCTCCTCTTATTAAAGAAAACACAGCACACAATGGTCTGTCGTCCCTTCAAACTGTTCTTTTCATCAAATGGATCACACTTTGTTTCACACGTCATAATGCTCCCACCCACCTGCCTTACGTAAAGATACAGAAGGTTTGAAGAATGCACTCGTTTGCATGCATTTCATTTTTGTCACATCACACATCACCTGGTGCGCCATCATGTTTTTTCCCCCTTCTGTTCTTTTGGGTATGTTTTTGTTGCTTTTATTTTTTGTGGTTTTTCAGCCCTGCATGCTAATATGGTGGTTGTCATTTCATTTTTCAGTTGATGTCTGGTCTGTTGGCTGCATCATGGCTGAAATGGTCCGGGGTAGTGTGTTGTTTCCAGGCACTGATCGTATCCTTAAGTTATAACTCCATCCAATCCCCCAAATACCATCCTGTCTCATTTCTTGTTATCTGATGTCTTGTTCACATCTTTTATGTACAATTGGGAAAACCTGTGGAGCTGCTACACCTGTTCAGTGAGTGCAGGAGTTATTGTTTTCAGTGTTTATTCAGGTTTCTTTCATTTAATGTGATGACTAATGCGATTCCATGCTCCAAGGTACATAAAGCGCACGACTTACAATACCATTAACGGTCGATATGTTCCATTTTTGTAATCCAAAGGCACAACAGATTTCTGAGAAGCATGGACAATACCAGGGTTAGTTAAAGTGAAAGTTTATTTATGTTGCCACAGCAACTCATCAGTTTCAGTTTCTATGCTTTGAGAACACATTTAAAAACATTACTGAACTGGATCTTAAGTGACCTGGTGAAAAATGAGCTCAGGTTCTGTAGATTGGTGGTTATTACAATTAATGACTGAACACCGTTTTCGAATACTACTCTTACTTATCTTCATGTTGACTCTACGGATGGGGTATTTAAGTAGATGTAAAAGATTAAAATTGTGGACATATTTGGATATAATGATAATGATTAACACAGGCTCTACATCTGGCTTCCATCAATATAATGAGATCATGTGCATTTATAGTCTCTCTCTATCTTGGTAATGATATCACGTTTGTTCAGCCATTGAAGTTTTGTTTAAATACAAAGTTATGATCATATAAAGTAATGATTGACCTATTGCATATCTTTATATTTGGGTTGTCAATTTGAGCTGGAATTTTGTTGTGCCATAATTTGTACGCCTAACTTTGACTCCTGGTTTTGGTATGAGTTTTTAGACTTATTGTTCTTATTGTTCATTAATTTCTTAAGGGGAGCAAAGTTGTGAACAAGGCCTTTTTGTGTGTGTCATTAAGGTTTATCTGTACATGTCACAACTGCATGTATTTTGTTTTCCATCATCATAAAGAAAAAAAAATAGTTAAACACATATTCCAGCATTTCCGCTACTTTAGGTGGGCGTCACCTGTCTCACTTAAAATTCGGTGTTAACGAACCTCAGCTTGTTTGAAACAAACTGGTTATATTGTTTTTTTCAAAATGGGATTTGAATTTTATAACATTTTGAAAATATTCTGTAAAAAATGTCACCGCTCTCCAAGTGGACTTTCAGCATACTTAATGAATATTTTACTTTTGACATGTACTGTTCTATGTTAAGTCGATACTTTATAGAAGAGGTTGCTATCTGATGTGCTTTTTTTCTACATCCCTTTTAAAAAAAAATCTTTTTTCAGCACAGTTACAGTTATACAAGTATTGTAAGAATGCATCTATGTTTGCATAACAACTGAAAATCTCTCTATTTTCATCCATGATTTAAAAACTTTGTTGGAAATGGCACATGGCAACATCAGAATGGGAGGTCCTTTTGTCCAAATCCAGTCCAATATTTTTCTTAATGCTGCAACCTTAAGACATTGACCAGTGGAACAAGGTGATTGAGCAGCTGGGGACACCTTCCCAGGAGTTTCTGATGAAGCTCAACCAGTCGGTGAGGACCTACGTGGAGAACAGGCCACGGTATGCTGGCTACAGCTTTGAGAAACTCTTCCCTGACGTCCTGTTTCCTGCAGACTCTGAACACAACAAACTGAAAGGTAAAAAAAACAGTTTTCAGTGTCAAAGAAAATTCATGTGAGGTTGTAAATGTGATGGTAAGAGCTAAAACCACTTTTGCTGTGCAGTTTCTCAATTGCTGGTGCAGCAATCATTCAGCCTACAATAAAGCCAGTTCCAATATTTAAATAGCTTTTTTTCCTCATGCCAAACGGTGCAAGGTATTGTTTTTTTCTAGAGCGAGTTTAAATTAACACTATGCTTCAGTTTCACTGCTTGAAATTTCAACAAAGGACTGGGTCTTTTTAATGGCTCCATGGTGGTTCAGTGTGGTTTTAAGCAGCTGCAGAGCATAAAGCGGAACTTTACCTCCAAATCGCATCCGTTTTTCTTGTAGCCGTGCAAACATCGGCTGGCAGTAAAGGCAGGGTGACAAATCACTCTTCAGTGGCTGCCTTGGATTAAGCATTTATTACAGAAGCTGACAGCTCGGGACTGAGTTGTTTACTGTGAAGAGGAACTTACCTCAAGCATACAGTATGTAAATGGAGAGAAGATGACAGGAACATTCACAGCAAACACGGTGGTGCCGTTGCAAGATGTGTGAAAAAAAGTAGCTCATCTTTATCTGTCCTCATTTATTTACGGAGGCAGGAATATGTGACAGTGTGTATTCCCCTGAAGAGCTCCTGCTAGACTGCATGTGTTGTGTGTCAAAGACCTTGAATAAACTATGCTGGCAAGATTTTCAGAAAATAACCTAATCGAGGTGGATTACTTAACAACTCCCCAAGCCACAAAACCACATGCACATTTTACGGTTTTGTTTCTATAGTGCCAGAGGATGCGCAAAGGATACACAAAATGCGTTTTCTTAATGTTAGAATTACCTTCAGCTTAGGTGAGCAAACTTGAAGAAGCTACAAGGTGAAATCTGTTACTTTACTCTCATTAAAATCAAAGAAAAATCAATTTAGTTTGTGGCAGTTGATTTTCATCTTCACGTTGTATATTTCTGTGACTGACCGGCATCTGATCTCTTATGCTGGCTGTGCACAGAGTGTTGCCTACTGGTAGGCACTACTTTGTCAATAAGAAAAAATATGCCTTGTATGTTTCAGGAACCTAACATTACTTGTATAAAAACAGCATCCTTCTCAGTGACTTTGTTGTGTAACAGCTAGTTACACAATTAATGAAAAGTTGCCACTCCTCTCTGAGGCCATCAAATGAAACTTTTGAACTAACAACTTCCGATTATCAAATCCACATACACGGTTCTGTACAAAGAAGGTCAAACATCTCAGTGAAGTACTGCACCAACAGTCATAACACATTTCTGAGCGTAGACGATTTCACCACTTTTAAACAGTCCCTCCCTCCATTGTGTCCTGCCCTGACAGCATCAGCTATTTCAGGAGGTAAATTTGGTTGATTTACATCTTAAATGATTTACTATTCTTTATTTTTGTTTTTTTTACTTCGTTCCTCTCAAGCGAGCCAAGCCCGAGACCTCCTATCCAAGATGCTGGTAATAGACGCCTCAAAGCGGATCTCGGTGGATGAAGCTCTCCAGCACCCTTATATCAACGTGTGGTATGATCCCACTGAAGTGGAGGCGGTAGGTGTATTTTATATGAAGTTGAATAACCGACTAAATAAACAACATTTAAAAAAAAAATCCAGTCATTAATATTAGTTTTACCACTCATAAACTTTGCTAGCTTAACTGCTTCAAATCACTGACCTGTAACTGATGTGTAGCGGTGTACATTTTCTTGCTTGACCCTGCGTTTTGCCCTCAAAGAGCTTTAATTCACCCAACCACATGAAAAATAAGATAAAATGATGAATGATAAATGAAAACAAAGAGCAGTTCTAATCCTCTCTGAATGTGTTTCGAAACAATTTAACCAAAAAATGTTTTACAAGCAAGAAAATGTAACCCCTCTTTCCCCTCGAGTGACTTTATATCCTCAGTATCTGCCATGTATATAATTATTTCCCATCGGCCCATTCTTAGCCAAGACAAGGCCCTGAAAAAATCTCTCAGGTGAAATATCCCAAATTGCTGTGAGTGCAGAAAATGTGTTCATGTAGGACCCCATCAGTTCAAAAGAAAACGTTAATGGGCTCTTATGGAGCAATCTTTCGAGATTTGGGTGAATTTTGGATCAACAGTTGGCAATGACATTCACATCTCTTAGGGGATTTTTTAAATCCACATGCACAACCAAAATACGTAGGAAGTTTACCACAACTCCTACTGCCACAGGTTTAACAGTGTTTACACTGTCCTATAGCTTCAATCACATACATTAGATATTTTTTTTAAATAGTGTGGCCCCAGAAATCAATCTCAACCCAATGAAACATTGCTTGTGAGTTATTTATTCTCTTAATGAATGTAATGTAGTCTTCTTTACATTTTTGGGATTTTTACTGCACTTTATTTAGTGTGATATGTGTGGACGTACTTTGAGAATGAGAATCTGCGAAGAACACTGAAATATAGAAAGCGTCTCTTTTTTTTGCAGCCACCACCGGTGATTACAGACAAACAGCTAGATGAGAGGGAGCACACGGTGGAGGAGTGGAAAGGTAGTAAGATCCTCCGTTTCTACTCTTGGGTCCTCTTTGAGAAGCTGTCAGAAATACTTTTATTCACTGCTTTATTTTGGTGTATTGCATAAGGTTGGTCTATGTTTGTGCTCTGCCGCCTCTGGGACATTCAGTCTTCATTCTCTGTGTGAACTGCATGTTTTACTCCTCATCACTGAAATGCACTTAAAGCTCTATGAAAGAGACAAGACTTCATTTTGCTAATGTTCCTCAAATGTTTGTCAAAGGAGTGTAAATTGTAGACAGATTTACCGAAGCATACATAAAAAGAGGTTTAGGTCGAAACAACAAGAATGCAATTTTCTTTTTAGACTGTGGGAAGTTGTGTGAGATATCACTAGACATCTTGTAAAAAAGCACAATATTGGCCCACTTCTAACTATTATGGAGAAGCATACACTCACCTGCCACTGGTGCATCTGTTTAACTGCTCATTAAGGCAAATATCTAATCAGCCAATCATACAATACATTCAGGCTTGTTGAAATGGTCAAAGGGATCTACTGAAGTTCAAACCGAGTACCACCATTAGGAAGAAAGGTGATTTAAGTGACTTTGAACATGGCAGAGTGGTTGGTGCCAGATGGCATACAGTATTTCTGAAACTGCTGATCTACTTGGTTTTTCACACCCTCTCTACTCTTTAGAGAGAAGGGTCCTTAAAAGAGATTGACAGTTCAGCATCAGAGGTCAGAGGAGAATGGCCTGACTGCTTCTAGCTGATAGAAAAGCAACAGTAATTTAAAAAAAAAACACTCATTACACCTGAGGTAAGCAGAGGAGCATTTCTAAACATGCACCACACTGAAACCTTGGAAGCAGAGGGGCTACATCAGTAGAAGACCACACTGGGTGCCACTTCAGTTGTCAGCTAAGACCAGAAAAATGAGGCTACATTTTGGTCAGGCTCACCAAAATTGGACAATGGAAGACTGAAAAACATTTTCTGGTTTGAAAGGTCTCAATTTTTACAGTGACATTGGGTTAATAGGCTCAAAATTTTTGGAAATGACAATGAGTTCACTGTACCCAAATGGCCTCCACAGTCACCAGATCAATAGAACATGTTTAGGATGTGGTGGAACGGGATAATCACATCATGGATCTGCAGCTGACAAATCCATAGCAACTGCGTGATGTAATTATTATTTAAAAAATAAATTTGACTGCATCTTAAAATGCACTTATTTAAAGATGAGCTACGTTGGCTCTGATATAGCATACTTAAGTACAGTATTTGAGTGAATATACTTAGTTGATAGATCCCCACACCCTAGATAAGGTAAAAGTGTAGAATGATATCCAATCTACTTCAAGGCTGCAATTGGAGGAAAAAAAGAACTGCAAATTAGTAACTTTACAAAACGGGAATGGTTTTTTAAGGGGTTTAAACAATGGCAGGAGCAATTTTTTATATAAACACTATGTAAAATTATATAAAAAATAACAATGGACCTGACGCTGACCCGGTGAAACCAGCAGAAGAGAGTGAGGGTGCAGAAAAGAACATCTTCGTCCTCAGTGGTCACAGGAAAAGAAATTTACACTTGGTGGCATTGGTACTTCTTGCTGGAAGACATTTAATCACTTTCAGTCCTTAATTTGCCATTTAAAATATTCCATGTATTTACAGTATTGCACCATGGAACAGAGTAGCACGCGGCTATGTAAAATAACTGAAGAACAAAGTGGTGAATTTGAAAGTATGTGTGAATAGTTGTGTCCTGTTTGTTTCAGAGTTGATATACAAAGAAGTGTTGGACTGGGAAGAAAGAACGAAGAACGGAGTGATCAGAGGACAGCCAGCATCAATAGGTTAGTGGAGTTTCTTGGGTATCTGAGCACATGTACCATGCACCTTGGTTTTTCCTTCCCTAAATAAAGTGGTGGTGATGAGGCAGAATTGTAATTTTTAAAAAAAACAAAACTTTTTTATTATTTTTTTCCTAATATACAGTTGTGTTCAAAATAATAGTGTGTTTAAAAACGTGAGTAAAGCTCAAACTCCTTATAATAGTATTTATTTCCATATGTCGGGAACACTGCACATTATATTCTACATCAAAACATGAAGAAAAATGTATCAATATTTTAATTACTTTACAGAAAATGAAGAAAAATGAATATTGGGCTGCTCAAAAAAATAGCAGTGTCTGCATTTTTCATTACAAACTCAAATATTTACTGTATAAACTGAAAAAATCTTTAGGATTTAGCATTCCTGTGAATCACTAGACTAATATTTTGTTGTATAACCACGGTTTCTGAGAACTGCGTCACATCTGTATTGCATGGAGTCGACACACTTCTGGCACCTGTGAACAGGTATTCCAGCCCAGGATGATTTGACAACATTCCACAATTCCTCTGCTTTTCTTGGTTTTGCCTCAGAAACAGCATTTTCGATGTCCCCTCACAAGTTTTCTATCGGATTAAGGTCCAGTGATTGGGCTGGCCACTCAGTAACTTTAATTTTGGAGCTTCCCAGTCCAACACTTCTCTGTATATCAACTCTGAAACAAACAGGACACAACTATTCACCCATACTTTCAAGTTCACCACTTTGTTCTTCAGTTATTTTACTCTGACCTTGAGTGGGAAAGTCTATGCTGAGCACATTGTTTTGGGCCAGCTAAAACAACAGGAAAATATATATTTTCAGACAAACCAAAAATCAGGACAAACCTTTCAAATTTTCATAATTTTTTAGGGTTTTACACAATTTTCATCCTATCCCATCCTTACTCTGTACCTCTGACCTTCATCAGTGCATCATTTCATTACGTTTTTTGCTGTTTTGCAAACATGTAGAGAAGCTCTCAGTTTTATATTCCAAATATATAAAGTTTCTGTCTTCCCATGCATAGTTTTCATAGTAAAAAGAAATGCAAGTCTGGCTATTTAATATTTATAGTCTGGTATAGTCTTGATTAATCAATTAGTTATTTAGTCTATCAAATGTAACAAAATTTTGAAAAATGTTGATCATTGTTCCTCAAAGCCCAAGATGATGTCCTCAATTGATTGTTTTGACCCCAACTCAAACTTTATGCTCAATTTACTGTCTAAGAGTAAGGAAACCAGAAAACAGTCACATGTAGCAATGTTGGATACTTGAATCACTGAACGAGAACAGCTCAGCTGTGCTACAGCAGCCTGATGACTGACCACCAGCCTCTTCCTGTTCCTCATAGCACAGGTGCAGCAGTGAGCATTGGCCCCCACCAGCACGTCCTCCTCCACCAACGACGTCTCCTTCATGTCCACTGACCCGACACGGGCAGCAGCCTGGAGACTGCTGCCACTGGCCCCCCGGGCTCCTGCAGATGACTATCATCTCCCCCTCCTCCCGGTCCGGCACTGGGCCTCACCCCCCCC
>KV751339.1:9974158-9995380 GCA_001698575.1 Mola mola
GGACGGGGCAGCGTCGGCAGTGATGCGGATGCTAAAGCGGTCTGTTGTGGTGAAGAGAGAGCTGAGCCAGAAGGCAAAGCTTTCAATTTACAGGTCAATCTATGTCCCAACTCTCACCTATGGTCATGAGCTCGGGGTAGTGACCAAAAGAATGAGATCGTGAATACAAGCGGCCAAAATGAGTTTCCTTCACAGGGTGGCTGGGCTCAGCCTTAGAGATAGGGTGAGGAGCTCCGACATCCGGGAGAGGCTCAGAGTAGAGCTGCTGCTCCTCCGCGTTGAGAGGAGCCAGTTGAGGTGTTTTGAGTATCTGGTCAGGATGCCTCCTGGACATCTCCCTGGGGAGGTGTTTTGGGCATGCCCATCCAGGAAGAGACCCCAGGGCAGACCAAGGACACGCTGAAGAGATTACATGGCTTGGGAACGTCTTGGTGTCCCCCCGGAGGAGTTGGTGGAAGTGGCCGGGGAGAGGAGCATCTGGATCTCCCTGCTCAGGCTGTTGCTCCTGCGACCCGGATAAGCGGCAGAAAACTCAGAAAAATCTGAGTCTTGAGTCTGAGCAATATTTGCTTCAGTGATAAACAGCAGACATTCAGCATGTTTCACGGTTCATCAATAGATATCTCTCTGTCTGTATTGTTAAGTAAGACTTTTTCTATAAGTAAGACTTACAGAAGTCTTTTTTTTTTGCTCATAAAAGACTTTTTATGAGCAAAAATGCCTGGATGCTGTCACGACTGTTTCAAAAAATGTGAGGAAGCACCGTCCCTCTCTAAGGGTATCTATTCATTCTATTCAATTTCGTACAGGAGGATTGAATAAAGCCTTGATCAGTCAATTACAGAGTGGAGACAGAGGAACTCATGTGTTTTGGAGCAAAGAGCCGACAAATCAAATAAACAGAAGATCTAGTCAGTTTTATCATAGAGGGGATGGTAGAGTGAACATTCCTACAGAGTGATTTAGATTTTGATCATATTTTTGATATCAAGAAAGTATTATTTAATGTAACTTTGAAAGTCTTCTTATTGGTCTAAAAATTACCGCGTCCCTTGAAGTTAAAGATGCCAAAAGAGTCTGATACCCATCAACTGAAACAGAGCCCTTAGTTGTATAAAAGGCCATCAGTGTGTGGACTACTCTGTCACAAGCACTGCGTTAGGTTTCAATAAAACCACAGAGCGGGTTGTAGCTGCTGTAGTGGGTCAGTCACTTGGCACAGGAAACTGTAGAAGGGTTGGGGCTAAGTTGCCGTCATTAGCTGTGAGGAAAATTTTTGAAATAATAATTTCTTTCTAGATGCAAAAATGAATCAAATACAGGAATGGTTTGACTGGATAATAATCAATACTACTCGGTACAGGGTTCTTTTGGTCCTTACTGAGTTCTGATACCATCCCTTTCCACCTGACTGCTTTCCATGACTGTCTTCATGTCTTTCTGCCATCCCTCTCTCCTGTCCTGTCCCTTGGGCAGCCGGACTGAAGACCCTTCTATAGAAACTCATTGGGCTTCTCACCCCTCTGCTATGTTGACTGGCCATAAACAAAACACATAGACACTCGCAAGTCTGTGAGCCATTCTAAACACAAGGAGAGACCACCGAGCAAACACTTCCAGTCTGACAGGCTGATTGATATAGTGAGCTGCAGAGACGGCCAAGCTCGGCAGCTTTGATTTAAAACTCAACAGTTGAGGTTTTCAAGCGGAGTGGTTGTAAAACGTTGTGGTGCTCTAAGCCTTCACACAGCTTACAGTAACTGAGGTACTGACTGATTGAAAACTAAAGGCCGCACAAGGTCGATCACAGTGCTCTCTCCCAGTACGGCTGCTGACATGTGAAGCGTGACGGCTTGCAGGCAGTCCTGACATCTGCAGTCATGAAGCTGCTACAGATGATGGAGAGGTCAATTTGTTGTCTATTTGTTTTTTTTTTTATAGAGCTGGAAATTCACCTGACTCACTATCAGCCGTGAGGTCATGCGGTGTGAGACTGACCCAACAGGAACTAAACCCTGGTTTATAGTGCCCCCTGCTGTTTACCTATGGAATAGCAGCCACACAATGACGCATACTGCAGTTTTTAGTGTTAAATACAATTTTTAAAGGAGGAAAACAACAGTTTAACGTAAGATCACAGACTACGCATACATAATATATCTTCTATAATCTTTCTCATTGTTGTTCTCTATCTTTAAATGAGTAAATAATGCACTATTTAAAGTATTTGTGTATTATGCCTCACTAAAGTGACACAATTTAGTGGAAAAAATGCAGTAAATGTCCTTTACTAGACCTCTCTTCCCTCATCAGGTCTGGTTGTTGATTGTTTTTTTGTGTCATATACAAAAAGGTCTCAATACTACAAGGCTGTACAAGACACCCAAACAACAGTTGCAATAGTTTAAGTATCATCACCTTTCATTCCATGACAAGATTACAGCTCAGTCTTAAATTTTCAAATCTTCTCTCATATTTTTTTTTTTTTTACCAAACCCATGCATGGTTGTCTCCTACTAATTCATTGATCTTCCACATTGATTTTTCAAGATCAGGTTTTAAATTTTACATTGCTCTTAGTGATGTAGCTGCAACAGGAGCATGAAAATCATTTATAAGACACATGTGTATCCACATTGAGCTGAACCCATGAAACTGTATTACTGAAATGCGCACTGTAGCCATTTGTGTCATGTCCACGGCGTTTCGGGTAAGCAGGGAAATGTCTGGAGATGAAAGGTGCGTAAAGGTGGTGGAGACCTCACCTGGTACAATCTCAAAAAGGTGTCTCCCTGGTTCATCTGGATTGGCTGTGAGCTCGTTGACCTGGCATCCCTGCAGAGGTATGCAGCCCTGAAACACAGATGGAATAGGTGCAACTTTGCCGTCACTTCTTTTAACCCCCTCTAATGTTTTTGTTTGTTTACTCTTTTTACACACTGTCTCTTTTGACTCTCTACATTTTAGAATTAAATATTTTTAGGACCAACTGGAACCAACTGGTTCATTCACTCTTTTATGAATAACATACTTCATGGGTTGCTCTGTGACTGAAATGCCATCAGCACAGAGGACTGAATAATGTTGAAAATCACGTAGACCACATTCAGCACAGTCAATAAACCCTCTTCACTTAGAATCCTTTCCTTCCTCTCACCCTCGCTCCGTCCTTCTTCCTTCCTTTCTCCCGCCCACTCTTAACCCCTCTAAAAATTTAGGCGGCTCTTCCTGTGAAGGAACAGGGACCCAGACAGATGATCAGAATACATTATCAAGATCAATACCCTTTGGGCCAAAGAACTGAGGCCATAGCGAGCTGTGAAGAGATGCCAGCATCGGTGGGTCGACCCACGTTAATCTGCGTGCTGGCATCCTCAATCAAATGACAACCGGCGCCTGCCAAAGTGCTGCAAACCAGAGGGCCATGGGCTGTCGCCATGATTAGTCACCATGGCAACAAATGGAAGAGGTGGGAACTGCAGATGGATGGAGCACAGGGGCAGGGCAGGATCCGGAGAGGGGGGGTGCTCCCAAGGGTGCTATGTGCTTGGAATAACATGAGAGGCTGGTTGGGGGTAAATGAATAAGAGGCAATATGTCAACCGAGAACACGAATCACACAGTGAAGCGGTTCAAATGAGAAGGTACAAGATGTAGTTTGTCCTTTTTGTTAAGAGACAGAATCAGTCTCTATACTCGGGGTCGTTTTTAATGGTATGAAACTTGTCTTCCAGTAAATACATGAGCCACTTACAGAAGTAGGCACACCCAGCTTAACCTGGTTTGCCAATAAATGCCGATCGTCCTGGTCCATGTCACCAGCCCCTTGGCACAGTCTTCCACTCACAAATATTCATTGATATTGATTTCTTACGGTGTGCCAAGGTCTTAAATTTACACACAGAAACAACTACTTATTGAAAAGCCGTCTCCTTTCATGTAAAGCAGTACTGAGACTGGATACCAGTCTAAGCTGCATGAATTTGACTAATATTTAATGTCATACAGTTTGACATTCAAATAGAGGATGTTTAAAACAAAATTTAATTCACAAATCAATATTGTTACACTAATGATGGATTAAATGACTGTGCAAGGTGAAACTGGTAACCCATAGTAACAAACAATACAGCTCTCAAATCTTCAGGGGATTATTTTAGTGCCTTTTAGTTTATTGTTTTGATTTTATAGCCTAAAACTCATTGTTACGATCAAGCTTGTTTTCAGCCAGAGAAGGCATTTCTTTAGTCATTGATTTACTGGGTAACATAACAGAGAATTACAATCCTGTCCTTATAGTTGGTAAAAACTGATACAAAAAGTCCAAAAGATATTGAATGTTGGGCCATAAATCCACAAACACAAATGGCTGCTAACATGCCTGCATATCTGCTGAATGTGGAGATAAGCATTAATTTTTACTTATATTATAGGTTTAGAATCTGCTAGTGAAAAGCACATTGTTAGTATCTTCTTCTATCCACTTAAACCTCAGAAAAACTAACAAAAAGGAGAGCATTATGCAGTGTAGCACAAGCGTAGTCGCTAATGATAGAAGTGGAACAATGAAGGAAAAATGGCCAAATAAACCCCCGACTTCTGAAACGCTGAAATCTGCCACAGCCACAAGTGTGGACCATGACTAGCATCCCACCATATACCACGGTGCCAGTTCACATCAGAAGGCGTTTCATGACACTTAACATGCAGGGCAGGTCCAGATCAAATTCATTTAATATCAATTAATCAAATAATCAATGAAAGGAGACCCAGCGCCCCCCCATTAGCAAGCACATTGTGACAGTGGCACAGAAAAAGTTCCTTTTAAGAAGGCATTTCCTGCTCTAAATAGGTGGCCATCATCCTTGACCGGTTGGGTTGAGTCCAGCAAACTAACAAACATATGTTGTTGTTATTGCAATTCAACCAATAGGAAACGCCTTCCACATCTAAACGTCACATTATCGTTAGCAACAAGCAAAACAAGCAACTCAGCACCACTGTGACTAATCAGAGTTGCTCTTTGTTTGAATGTTAGGACCCCCTCGTCCTCCTCCACCATCGCCACCACCGTGCGTCTGTCTTGTAGCAGCAGAAATACGTCGTCCATTTGTTTGGAGGTGGGTTTATCCTCGCATAATGGAAAGGAAAAGTGGGAGATCCCGCATCCGTGTTGCCTTATCTTCAACCAATTATCACATCTTTTAATCTGGGTAGGAGTTGGGGCGGGGTCCTTAGCAGCAATTTTGCCTACATACCCCCACCCTTCCCCCATGACCCCCACCACTTCCAGCCACAAATTTCTTATTGATTAGAAGATGCGAGGGAGGAGAAAAAAGGCCAGATTGACACTTTGTCACACATCGTGCTTTCTGAGAGGGAGGATCTGTGCGCGCATTCAATAATGTGTGCGACCTGAATCCACTGGGAGTTGCAGATCAATATGGGTGGATGGATATTGGCAAGCTCTGATTGAGGACAGTATGTCAATTCTTCAGTCATTTGCTCTCTGCAGAGTGGAGACAGTCAGGAGGAGACACGTTATTGTGTCTGTGTGTGAAGACAGCTTTGGCAGGCAGCTGCTGCCCACATTAAATGAACAGCAGTCATGCAGACTGAAGCCGGAAGAGATCAATAAAAGCGTTGCAATTTCAGCGAGAAATGTAAAGAGACGATTATTACACTAAAGGCCGCACGTGTGTGTGTGTGTGTCTGCGTGCGTGCCTCGGCTGTGTTTTGTTAGATTACATCATAGCCATATGTAAGCCTGCCACAGTGTTAAAATGACAGTGAGTGTGTGTGTGTGTGTGTGCAGTCAGTCGGTCGAGTCCAGCTACTGTACAATTCGCAAACAAAAGGAACCACAATGTGAAAATGTGAGTCAGCACCTGTACACACAGAGAAGCAATGGTTTAAATCAGGGCTTGACTGTATAAATATTTTTATGATGGCGCAATAATGTAGGAGGAAAACAGGCGTCTGCTGTTTGCACTATCGCGTTGAATATCCTTCTGTAGCTGTGTCTGTGGAGAGTCATCATACCCACTGTGTATTTCCATCGCTTGTCACAAAAAGCATGTGCTGTTTTAGTTGCATTGCCATAAAAATAAAAAAAATGACTGCTTTGGTGGTTGATTTGGATTTTTACCAGACAACGAGGATAAATACTGACACAGTGGCCATCGTCTTCTGATGTCAGACTCAGATACTGGGATAATGTTGTACTGTTGTGTTCCTGGTAACAAGTTATTCCACAAAAGTGGGGGTGAACTGTGATCATTTCACAATTAATCAGCTACTATGAAGACATTGATATTGACGCTTCAAGGTCATATTTTAAGGTGAGTCAACCTACTTAATGCTAATGCTGCCATCAGATCACAGCTAATGTTACCACGCATCCATTTCCTCACAATTCTTACTGCAATATGTGGACGCATTAATCCCCAAAGAACCTCCAAACTGTCACTATCTGTTGGTGCTGATTGATCAGGGGAGAGCTAAAAAAATGACAATGGGTACAGCCAGAATATTTGCAACACATAAAATTCTGTGCGTACTCTCCACCACAATACAATATGTTGTCAACAATAACGACGGTGGTTCTGATATACTGGATACATTGTAATTTCTTCTACTATATATCCTGATATGTAACTGAAGAAATAACAAATAAAGCAGGAATTACGTATTTTTTGACTGCACTGCTCTGCCAGTGTGACAACATTTTAACTGAGACGACGATCTTTAGAACGTTCTGGAGAAAACCTCAATGTTGGAATGACCATATATATTCATTTTCACTTCACTTATTGGAATAAAACAGAAAATATGGGACATAGGTATTACAGTGGGTATTAAAAGCAGAAAAAAATCAGACAAAGCAGCCTTTATAGGCTAAAGTGATAAGTACTATAAGAGTGAGGTCCCCTTACACATGAGATTTACTGCACTAATCCTTGTTTGCATTACTCCAGGTTTGTTCAGTGGATGTCAAAAGCTTCTTATTGACTGTTTCATTTGTTTGTTTTTATGTTTTGTTACATATACCTGTTGTACAAGTTAAACTTCTGAAAAGCTGCTAATATATAAGAAACTTTTAATCACATCATTCCATTCGACATGCCAAACATCACAGAATTTGACATAAAATGATCATTTTATGATGATAAATGGTCTTTACGGAAGGGCCGGTAGCCAACACCAATAGTGATGATGGAGACCCTGCGTCGTCTCATAACGCATTGTATATGTCGAAGCAACGAAACACCATCGGCAGCCATCTTGTACATTCATTTTACATTATACATTTTATGCGCTTGCATGGGAGTCCGTATACATCTGTCAATAAGACAAAACTTAAACCGTATATGATCGATCTGTCTCACTGCTTGACCAGAAGACGATTCAGCAGCAACCAAGAAAGACAATGCTGATAATGCAGGACACACCAAAAACACATAGGGTGACAGACGCTCACACACTTTCCCTGTGGCTGAGTGTCAGCTTGGTGTGTACGAGCCAGAAGTTTACAGCCAAGAAACATGTTTTTTGTAAGGGGAACAGGGTGACACAGTCATTTTTTACGACATTTGTAGCAACACAAGCAAAATGCAATCCAGTCTGATTATACTGGAATAACAGCAGACATACAGACACCAAAGGCTTTTATCTTCAAAACTCAGCAACTCAAACCCCCAAAAAATTAAAGGAAAGAGAAAAAAATATCTATTTTTGATTTTGGGATGAACCGCCCCTTTAACAAAAGCAAATATCTGACTTGTACGTCCATAAAAAAAAAACCCATCACTCAGTTAGACACTAGGCATCTGCAAGACTGGAAAAGGATATAGCATTCTGATTTGTGTTACTCGTCATCTCATTTGAGTTTCTCTATATTTCACTGTCTGCACACGTGGCTGGAGTCTGACCTGTGGTTTGGTTTCTTCCTCATCTTTGTAAAAGAAGAGCTGGTCTGAGCGCAGCACAAACCAGCGGAGCTGCCAGTTCTTCATGATGCTGCGCTGCTTTTTCAGCCAGCCAGCTTTTAGCGTCCCCTCCTGGAGGCTTGGGGAAGCCGGTCGGCATGGGCCCCGTGACACCTCTCCCATCACCATGCTCTTGGACCTGGCTGCAGACACACAGACACACAAAGCATTTTTTTTTAGCACTTCATTTATACAAGCAGGCAGAAAGTGAAGGTGGTGGGGTCAAAGGGGATTGAATCGCTGGCTCCACTTGATTGTCTACATTTTTTCCATTTTCTCTCACTTGTGTCTTTCCATTTGCTCCCTAATAGAAGCTTGTGTTGTCCCTCATTCTGTATGCTTTACGCACACGCGCGCTCTGCCAGGCTTTTCAGTCGTGAACACGCACACAACCTTCTGCCTCAGGCTGCGACGCCTTGAGATGAAGGGGGAGCGGGGCCGCGGCGAGGCAGCAGATACAAATAATAACAGAAAGCAGATAAAACAGAGCCTGTGAAGGGGGAACGCACACACACACACATATAGCCTCAGGTGACAGGGATCCCCACCTCTATTTCTGAGGTCCTTGGAAGAGACTTATTGTGTGCTGCAGCAGCCCAGTGGCATAGCAGAGGCTTTTGAGCTGAGATAATAAGACCACATGGGACTGAGTTGAGCTCAACAAATGTGTGTAACCTGAGCTCAGTCAAGGGCAGGTTTAAAAGGCAGCGGATGGACGCCTTACAGCTGTGTCTCAAAATGTGACACCAGGTTTGTCCCATCTGAGCTATTCATATTGTCCTCGTGTGGCATCAACGGTAGAAAAATCTGATTTACGAGTGTATGTGTGTGATATTTGACATTTAATTCAAATCAGTACGCCCACGTGTATTTTCTGCTATGATCCATGGGGTGAAGCTTATTATTATACGAGTGAGGCCTGGCTGAGGATGACACGGTTTTATACACATGAAAAAATGTCATAAAGCCAAGAGGGGTGTGGATGGGGCTGGGGCTATGTTCTGGTCAAACAAACAAGGCAATGCTATTTGATGATCATGTATAATTTATAGAAATCAATTGTGCAGACTTCCTCCCTGCTGGTGTGCTTTTAAGCCCCTCTCCAACAGCCAACACAGGCACACACACACAAACAGATGGCAGAGGGGGACTGATAAATGGGGAGGGCTGAAAATCAATGTTTATTCCTTTATGTCGGCTCATGTCTCTTATTCCGTGTACATACAGCAGTGTTTCCTGTACCTGAACAAAAGACAAAATGATTAATGGACTAAATAATGATCTGATCCGGAAATCAGGATTTTCTAAGCAGATCATGAACCTGAAGAATCAAATTTGCTTATCTAATCCTGCCTTTAATCTGGATAAATTGCTGCGGTTGGGTATTTTAAAACTTCAGGCAGAGATCTAGATGAATTTGTTGCCAGAATTTATTTATGTATTTGAATTTATTTTGACCTCAGGGGTGAATCGTGTGGACACACGTGTATCTGAGGATGTACTTCTTCCAAAAGTACATTGCACTTTTTGGTTTCTTTTTGTATTTGGGGCCAAGACAAATTTTTTAAAATTCTTAGGGAAGCACTTGGTGACTTATGTCTCTTAAAAAGAAGTATACAAAAACAAATTCTGTTTTTTTTTTTTCGCCTAAATTTAATGTGTTTTAGTTCTAATGGAACCCAAGTAATTGTAGAAATTTAAGGCATTTCAAAACATGCTAGGCCACATTACTTCATGAAAATACCTGGAAAAACTAAAAAATACAGAAACAGAATTGATCAAAATAAAGGTTTACTTCATTAAAACATCAACATTTATTTGTAGCAAAAACATCCAGAGCATGTGTTCAAAGTACACAACAGGACAGAGGATTTTCAGTAAGTCAGTTTTACTTTAAAATTTAAAATTTTTATTTAAGCAAGAAAAGAAACAACAAAAAAGTACAAATTGGACCCAAACCAACAACATGGCTACAAACTAACAATTTCACACCAATTTAACCAGGTTCTGAGTGGCGGTTGTTTTCCAAAAACTTAATTGCGGTCCATGCTATTGCGATGTGGTCCGAGTTAGCTACTTCCCAGCGAGAATTTATTTCTTGCGCTCTTCAATCCCAATTTTCAGCAACCGGTCTTGAGTCGTTGTTGTCAGCACTCTGCTTCTGTCACTGTCACACCAGTCCACACCCCCTGCACAGCTGGGGCATTACTGATGGGTGAGATAGTAAGAGATTAATACAGAATAGTATGACATCGTCTTTCATTCTAGATTGTTGCTTAATGCCCAGCTTTCCTACTTGTGTGCGTATAATGTGTGACACCTTGTGCTCATAACGTAGCCATACCGTATGGTGTTTCTTTATGTGCACACAGTCAAAATCATAGCTGAGGATTTCTGCTTTCTGCTAATGACAGTCTCTAAAACAAATTCAACAGCCTAGGTTTCAACATAGAAACCCTAAATAACCTATCCTGATAACTGGCAGGGGTGGTGATATAGAAGCAAAAACTTACCATTCTGATGCATCAACTTGTAGGCAACCTTGTATATGGAGCTCCTCCTCTTCTCCCTGGGAATCTGTGTCTGGTTCAACCATGTATGGCTGAATTACTCCAGTGGTAGGACTTGTCACTTGTTTAAAAGTTGGAGGATGACACAGCAGGTGAGTTCTGGCTGCAGATGAGGGGCAGAGCCGAGATCGGAGGCAGGGCAAGACAAAATCAGCACATTCATAGATCCCCACAACTAGACGAAGCAAAGATATATAATCAAATCCAAGCCATTTTATAGCCACAAAAAGATTTCACCTTGAGACATCAATCTTAATCCCACCAGTTTAGTTATGATTTGTGCAGTAGTTTTGAAATTGTGTTCATACACAAATGGACAAATGCTAAATGCTAACCACTAATATTGCCTCTCTGCTGTGGCTGTGACAAGTTGCCGTCAATATTGCACATGACGTCCCCTCACCTCACCTCATATTCAGACAGGAGCAGTGGAAACTTCACTGGTGGCTAACCCGAATGTTACGTCGAGCCTTCGGGAGTATGTGAACTCAAGGAAATCCACCCCTGCAGCCGCTACAGCTAAACCCATAAGAGGGACCTAGAGGAAGACCTGATAGATTCTAACGCAGACCCGCAGACCCTCTTGGATGGTGACGCGACAAACGGGGCAGATGTCCTCTGCTCTCAAAAGTCACCTGCAAGTATATCGAAGAGGTTTTGGTGTGGCAGGGAACATCATCACTCCTCTCTGCTCAAGGTCAAAATATCAGAGACATTATGCTTTAGGCTTGTACAGCATGTTCACTTTTAGTGCCTCGTAATTCATTAGTTTAGTAAAGGTAATTTTATTCCTTTGAAAAAAATATATAGGCACTTCTCTTTCCACTTTACTAAGATGTGTTATTGTTAATTATTCTGTCTTCATTTTTTTCTTTTTCTTTTTAAATTATGGTATATGGAAGCTCAGTCCTTATTTTCTTAACAGAAAAAAAGCATGGGTGTAGCCTGGCCTTATTGTGCACCTTTGCTGCCCGCGTTCTGCATTTAATAAAAGGAAAAATATTTTATAAGTGTCATTTGTCTTTTTTAAAAAGATGTGTAAGCAAGTATAAGACAGAAGGAAAAATTTTAAACTTCATCACTGTGGGATACTTTTTACCAAAAAAATTTGCCAAAATAAAATGGGTGGGATGCAATAATATCACACATCACGCTATTAAGCCACCTACCAATCTCCATGACAACCCCATTCGAAATACCTCAGATACTGCCAAAATTTATGTACTGGGTATCATTAAATGCACAGGTATTTGGAAACATCTGATACCACATTATTTATAGATTTACACAAATTAAATGCTTTTTGTCAATATAAGAACTTATGCCTTCTTTCCCACTATAAAAGCAGTGCTGACGTTGTCAACTACCTGTATTTCACACTGTGACGTCCCACCGTAAAACGGCAACATGTCAGATATGAAAGTCTTCAGTTTTGAGGGGTGCCACCAGTATTTCTAAATTGAACAGCAACCTTATAAAGCATTTAAAGATGTGCCATGCTGAAGAAAGCAACACATTCACCAAGGCAAAGCAAATAAAAAGAACCTCCAAAAGCAAACGTTGAAAAGCTCACTGAATCCATGAGATAAATTCCACAAAAACAGCTCAAAAGCAATGAACTGATAAAGTTAGCAAAAATTTATTATTATGGATGATCAGTTGGTCACTGGTATGGAATTTTTACTGTGTATTGGATTATTTGGTCCAAAGGTACAGTTTGTCAGGTTGCAAAACAGTCAAAAAGCTACTGAAAAGAATGTTTTATGGGTTCTATGGCACACATTCTTTGTATGTAGTTGTTGTGTTAATTAATTGTGATACTTGAGCCCTGAGTATCGGCCGATATCAAGTACTGATCCAATACTGGTGTATTAATTTTTGGTTGGTGGGAGTCAAAGGTATTGGTATTGTACTGTAGGCATTGGTCCATGGGTGGGCGTCTTTGGTACACTTCAATGGTGAGGCTTCCATCCTCCTCATTCTGTACAGCACAGTCCCAGAATGGTAGCCTATATGCTTTAGTAACCTCCCTCGTGAATTTGATGTCCACTGAACTGATATGATCCATGAAGCCCTCTGCTTCTTGAGTTTTGACTGTGACCTTGGTGTCATCCACATACCTAAACCAGTGGCTAGGTGTTGTTCGTTTGAAAGCGGTCAAACCTTTGCTTTCCTACTCCAATATGAGGCTACAGTTGAGGTTCAGTACAATGAGAACAACACTCACTGCTTCCTAAATAGGTGGTGTTAAGGCAGAGGTGTAGCATAATTGTGACGGGGGTGCGGGGGGGTCCGTTGCTCAAGGAGATGTCTTGCAGTTGCAATGTTCTGACAGTCTCCACCGCCTCAGTTATGGGTATGCAGGTAAAAAGTGACGTGACTTCTTTCCACACTAGGGAAGAAGCAATAGCAAGTGGCAATCCATCTGATGAGGCGCCTGAACCAGCCAACACCCTCAGGACTCTCTGGCTGGATGTAATCATTGTTCTTCTCAGCTCCACTAGCCAGGGAGGCAGTTGTGAACTCGATCCAGTCTTGTTCTACTTTCTGGAAGCTGTTTGGCTGCTGACTGATTTCAGTTGTCTCAATATCAGGATTTACCTCTATGCAGACATGGGCAGGAGAACGATGATGGACACTGAAACTAAAGAATGGATGTTGTAGAACCTCCAAAGGTTTTATGCGTTCGTCTGGGTTCAGGTGCAACATTCTTTTGATCAGGTCCACCAAAATGTGCTGACCTCTCTGGTGTCCTCTTTCAATCATCATCAGCTCCTGAAGGTCATAAAGACATGGGAGAGCATCGAGGTCATCCACAGGATGGTAGCCTGTGTGAAGCTCAAACTCCTGAGGTGTCTTAAATTTCCAGTGTTGTGGATTGTTTATTTCCTTGTTAAAATAATAATTTACACTCTTCCCACGGTCCAGTACATCATCTGCTGGCTGTCCCTGAGTTTGTATGATGGCTCTCAGCACGTCATATTCATTATTTCCCATGTAGAGGGGACACCCTGTGCCCAATTCCGCAGCTGTTATGCCCAGGGACCATACGTCTATGGCCTCATTAAAAGGAATATCTAACATTACTTCTGGTGCTCTGTACCAGAGGGACTGTACAGGGACATCAGACTTAATAGCAAACAATAACTGTGCCAGGCCAAAGTCAACCAATTTGACTTTGAGTGGCTGCTGGTGGCGGTCCACAACCATGACATTATCGGGTTTGAGGTCCGCATGAACAATTCCAAGAGAGTTCAGGTGGGAAAGCGCTGTGGTCAGCTGATGAATAATGGACCTCACTTCTGAGATGGGAAGACCTCGACACTCTCTGTCCAGAATGTAATCCCTCAGGTTCTGATCCAGGAGCTCAAAGCTAAGGCAGATGATTTCCTTGTCAAAGAAGTAGTTATTCCACTTGACGATATTGCAACTATCTGGATCCAGACATTGCAGCCGCTTTAGCATGCCTATTTCCTTTTGTGCATCGTGAATAAAATTGGGGCGGCTCTTAAAGATTTTGATGGCCTCCATCTGTCCTGTTTCAGCATTGTGGCATTTAGTTATAAGACCAAAGCTACCCTCACCGAGGATTTCCATCACCTCATGATGGCTCCCAAGTAAACTCCCCTCATATTCGTTAAGGAGCTCTTGGTGGTTGGAGAAAGGCTCCATGTCATTCGATACACTGGTCAAAGACATGCTGATAGTTTGTTTTAGTGTTTTCTGACTGCAATCAGGTTGAATTTCTGCTACACAGATTTTCTATTCAACATATAAATTCTGGCTTTGATGTATGTTACCACGGTCCTTTGATGTATCTCTTTTAGCATGATGTCATATGACTTCTTTGACGTTTAATATAAAATGTAATGGCATTGTTGAATGACAGGGTGATGTGGGAGTGTGCATGTGGGGGATTTATGTTTGGGCTGGTCGCTGAAGATAGGAGAACAGAGGGATGAATGTATGCTTCACCCATCTGCGATTTAAGCTTCTCTTCTATATTTTAAAATAAATGTTTTGAACATGAGGAGAAAGTCTACCCAGGAGCAAAAACATCAGAGAAATTGGTAGTGTCAAATTTATGCTCAGGAGAAGTCACACTCAGAAAGGAGCAGTCCTGAACCTCTGCAGAATTGACTCCATGGAGTGAGCCCACTTCTATGTACTGTGACCCAGATCCAGAGCTGCCACAAAGGTAGAAAGAACAGAGCAACCTCAAAATTCTTAGCACCACCCAAGAAAAGACCTAGATTTATACAATTTAATAAATCATGTTCGGCAAAGGTCTTAAAGAGGAAGTACCATCACCTCCAGTCAGTCCCAGAGACAGGACTAACACTACACACTACAGTTAGGTCCAGAAGTATTTGGACAATGTTTTTAGCATTTTGGCTCAATATACCACCGATATGTACTTGACATAAAACAATCAAAATGTGATCGAAGTGCAGACTTTAAGCTTTAATTTAGGGGTGGTTTCACAAAAATATGCCACTTACCGTTTACCATTTACAGAATGCCTCCATTTTCAGGGGCGCAAAAGTAGTTGGACTATTGACTGTTGAGTAGTTTGAAGGCCGGGCGTGGTACATTCCCTCATTTCTTCAAGACAAATGAAACAGATAAAAGGTCTGGAAATGATTTCAGGTGTTGAATTGGCATTTGACAGCTACTTGACTGGAGCTATTAATATAAAGTCCAAGGAGATATCAATGCAAGTGAGGGCTATCATTAGGATGAGAAAAAAAACTAAATAAATCCATCAGAGAGATGGCAGAAATTTTAGGAGTGGTTTGGTACATTTTTAAAAATAGAGAATGCACTGGTGAGCTCAACAACAACAAATGGCTTGGAAGACCACAGAAGACAACTAAAGTGGATGATGGCAATATCCTTTCCTTGGTGAGGAAAAACCCCTTCAAAATATGAAAACAAGTCAATACTAAAGTCCACAATCAAGCAACTCCTTCATGAATGTAAATACAGACAGTTTGGAACAAATTGCAAATCACTGGTAACTAAAATATCTAAAAAAGCCTCACAATTTCTTGTGTCAGTTTGGATGAAACCAAGAAAAACTTGTATAAAAATGATGGGAAGAGAAAAGTCTGGAGAAGGAAAGGAACAGCTCATGACCCAAAGCATCCTACATCATGTGTCAAACATGGTGGAGGCAGTGTTAGGGCATAGGCATGTATGGCTGCCAAGGGAACAGGCTGACTTGTATTTATTGATGATGTCACTGCTGTCAGAAATATCAGGATGAATTCTGAGGTGTATTGGTCTACTCTGCTCACATTCAGCCAAATGCTACAAAACAGATTGGATGGTGCTTTACAGTGCAGACGGATGATGACCCTAAACATACTGTGAAAGCAGCCCAAGACTTTTTGAACGCAAGGATATGAAATATTCTTCAATGAACAAGTAAATCACCTCATCTCAACCCAATAGAGTAGCTTTTCACTTACTATAGACAAAACTGAAAACAGAGAGAGCCACAAAAAAAGCAGCAACTTAAGGCAACCGCAGTGAAGGTCTAGCAAAACATATCCAGGGAGGAAACCCAAAATTTGGTGATGTCCATGGGCTCCAGTTTTCAAACATCTTTGACTGCAAAGGATCATTATCTAAGTATTAAAAACTACAGTTATATTTACAGTAATATTCGTTTGTCTGAATACTTTTGAGCCCCTGAAAACGGAGGTACTCTGTACAAAATGTCTGTAATTCCTAAAAGATAAACGCCATATTTGTGTGATTCCTCCTAAATTAATGCTGAAAGTCTGCACTTCGATCACATCTTGATTATTATTATTATTTCAAATCCATTTTGGCAGTGTACAGAGGCAAAATGATAAGAACTGTTATTTCTGAAATACTTCTGGACCAAACTGTATTTTAATTGTTTATTTGAGTATACTGTATGTAAACCAATAAATATTTATTCAAATATTTTGTATTCTAATATCCCTGAAAAATCGTGTCAGCTGATTTTTGATTATCCAATAAGTCCAATCTACATCAAACAAAAGGCCAATTGACAAAGTGACATATCCCCTGCATGTTGTTATTTTTCTGTGTACATCAGGGATTTTTGGGGATATACTCTTGCTGAACCTGTGTTGACAGAATTGACTAGTTTTTTATAATTGATTTATTTGCATGAACATATGAGTTGTTTGTTTGGAACACGTTCAATTAATCAATTGGTGTGGCTCACCTCTTTTAGTTTAAGCTTAACTTATTTTATTCCATGCCATACGAACTCTCACAGAGGCAAATAACACATGAGACATTAGTCTACTGATTTGGTTGTGCTGTATGTAAATGGTGAATGGTAAATGTCCTGTATTTATATAGTGCTTTTTCTAGTCATTGTCAACAACTCAACGTGCTTTTACATTACATGTTTTGCATTCACCCATTCACACACACATTCATACACTGGTTTGCAGTGACAACCTTGCACGATGCCACATGCTCATCAGGAGCGTTAACCATTCACACACTCATAAACTGATGGTGCAGCATCAGGAGCAATTTGGGGTTCAGTGTCTTGCTGAAGGACATTTCGACATGTTAATTGATCGAAGCAGGAACCTTCTGATCACTGGACGACCGCTCAACCAATTGAGCCACAGCCACCCGAGTAAGTAAGTTGAGGCAATATAAGGAAGAATTCGTTCTGTGAAATAAATTGGACTGGAAAAAAAGATTCTGAATTACAGTGTATGTGGGGGAATTGGACTATATGCAGGGGACACATGACTTAAATTTTGTATCTCTCTCTCTCTCTCACACACACACAGCCATAGGTTTAAACAAACTGTATACCCAACTGGTGTCACTTAATATAGTTTGAGTCACGCTGTATGTTTACCATCAGCAGGGAATGGATTTATGGTTCTAATGCATATCATTGAGGTGCTCATCCATTAGCGTTTCACTTCCAAATAGCTATACACTGCTCTCTCTGTCGCTCTCTCTCACACATACACACAAGCTTACAGCCAGGGAGTCTGGAGAAATGCAATTTCATTTGTCTGGTTGTTGAGTAGTGATATATGGCTCATGGAAAATGACAGAGATACAGGTTCATCAGTGTGTAACTTCCAGTTAGCCTATCACCGCTGATTAAAATGTTAGCTATTGTGTGTGTGGCAGCCTTCCCTGACAGGCTGGTGGTGTGGTCCATAACATTCAGCCTGTAGGTGAAATCTGCAGTGGACTAGAATTGATCTGTAGCAGTGGATATTCAGCATATCGGTGCATTTTCCTGCCAGCTATCATCACCACCTGCTCATTTTCTGAGCATGTCAGTGTGTGAATTTTCATATCGACAGGATGCTCTTAGTTGCCGGATCTAGACGTGCGGGTGTTGCATTCACATGACTGGCAAAGACAGAATGTTGTGAGTGTCGCTACTTTGATCATAAAACCATGGCAACACATCAAAATGTCAGCAAGAGAATGAGGCAGCTGGTACATAGGCAATTAAAACTGCTAAACGGTTTGTGGTGCCAGCCAGAAATAGAAATAGAAAAACGCAACCATCTTTTACATGTTCATTAGAGGTTACTGAAGCACAGCACTCAGATTTTTCTTCTATGGATCCCAATTTGGCATTCTAGATTCATAGCAATATCTTTACTTAAAGAAGGTATAACTGCACTTTAATTAGACCATCGGGACAGATCTGAATTAATCAGATGGTCAGGAACAGTTGTTTCGCATTTTGGCAAAAAAAATGCATTTCTGCTTACTTAGTTGATAGTAATTTTATATCAAATATGAGAGCTGATTAGCTAGTAATCAGAAGGAAATAGCTAGACTAGCTTAGCTCTGCCCAAAGTCAAAAAATCCCCCACTAGCTCTAGTTTCACATTTAGGTTATGACAGTTTCATGCTTTATCCAACTGTCATTATAGAAGCTAATTTTTGACTTCATGTAAATATCAAACTTTTTTTTCACTGGAGCTCAGCGTATAAAGGAACAAAAAAGGTTGAGGACATGTAAAACTTACCTCAGTGGTCTTTTTAAAGCTGGGTTATGTAGTTCTTGTTTGGAGTCAATGGTGTTAGTGCTATTGACTCATTTTTACTGAACATTCATGGTATCTAAAATGGCAATATTGCATGGTTTTAAGTGTATCTCTTTTTGAAGCTGGGGTTTGTAACCTCTGGGAATCAAGCATGAGACTCTATGGAAGCAACTCCCCCACCCTCCCTGTTTCTTGCTATCTAGCTCCGCCCTCTTCTTTTAGACAGTGGTTTTAAGGTGTTGGTCTTCCTTGCTTTGGCTTGCTTTGCCACGTTTGCAGTTGTTGATAATGCTGAAAGAGCATTTTTTCCTGCTGGGATGTCATTCAGATGCCTTTCACGATCTATGGGGGCATGCTTCCTCATTTACCTTTCTACAACAGCCAATAGGAACACCCTGTCTCTGAAATGGCCCGTGTTTTTTTTAGACAACTTGTATTAAAATATTCTCACAAGTTATTCTGTAATTTTGACCCAATGATGCCTATTAGGAATGTCATCTTTGACATTTCACTTTGCCACACTGAAATGTCTTAGTCATCTAAAATATCATATGTTCGCCTGTTAGTGCTGTGTCCTTTTCTTTTCACTTAACCTTCAGCTGACATGCACTACTCTACCACATCTGTTGCATATCCATTTATTCTTGAATTTTTTGCAGTGACGATGTCAGCAGTGGAGCGTCGATTTACAGAAGGTATGCAGGGACTCTAATATAAAATTCTATCCGTCGCAACAGAAATTCTGTGAGGGTGAGTATGATACCTCAAGCTTAGTTCACATGACACAACTTTTAGCTTGATTTTCCACTCGTCGACACGTTTTTGGAGATCGCTGATAAAACCCCAAGATCTGAGCCAGGTCAGAAATCAATCAGCAGTAACCCATTACCATGTGTACTGTGTGTGACTTGAGAAGCTTACCAACACGTTGCTAACTCAACCTAGATTTCTAGTAGGCTAAATGACTAGACAGCTACAGTCAATCAGAGCTCAGGATACGAGGTGAAAGAAAATCCTACACCATTTTTAGGGTGCAAACCAGAGGACCACGACAAAATCAAACATGGCATAATTTTTTCTTTGTAGATCAGACAATCCATACTGTCCATATGTACCAGTCCAGTCTTTCACAAAATATTTTGCTTTTCCTGCTTTTCAAAACAAACCTAAGTGGTTGCTTTCTTCGTGCATCCGTTTTGAAATGCGCCTGTAGAATCATTTCTTCTTCTGAGGGGTCATGTGAATTCAGGTCAAAGATCCAAAAAACTCCAAATTTGACCCCAGTGCTTGTAGTGCAAAACTCTCGTGTACATTAAAATGATGTGTTGCTGTAATCACTTAAGTATACGCAATGAATCACATTTGCTCCTCAAGTCAGTCAGTTGCTCCATCTTAATGTGTTTGAACAGATTTAATCCACTTTGCTGCCAATTGGTGGATGACTTATCTGTATCATTTTTTTTGGAACTATTCATTTCATCTTAATCAGATGCAGCTGTATAATTACAGTCACAGAGATACGTGCCAGGGAAGAAAGGGGAGACACACACACACTGACATACTAATATATTCACACACACACACACACACACACACACATCAATACATACTGTAAGAGTGTGACGCACACACGTTGCAGCAGCTGATGGTAGCCTGATAGTGCTGAGTGTTGCAGTGATGAAACCAGAGATGCAGCTCGCTCCTCTTAATAGAATTCACACCAGCAGCGTTGGCCATCTGTAGTAGAATGCTAATGTACGCCGGCGCGTAGGCAGACCTGCCCCCTTATTCAGAAATATGTGACTGCAATGTACCCAGCATGTAGAAAGTGTTTCTGTAGATGCTTCCTTTTGTAAAAATTGAAGAAAAGCATTGTGTTTGTTAAAGTGTGAGTCAGTGTCCAGATATGACTAACACATTCTCTGATCTGCCATCACTGTGCCCGTTCAGTGTGACCTGATGTAAGTTGGAGATAAATAAGCAGCTGATGGAGGCAGAGCAAACAAGCCGGGTCCTACCTCTCCTGGTCTGTCTGATCTTCGGGCTCAGCATGGCTGTCATTGCTCGTCCACACGCTCTCCTCTAAGCATGTTCATGTGCATCCAGGCACCCCACCCCTGTCGTTCCCTCTGCCTCTCTCCTCTTCTTCTCGCTCTGACCTTCTGCAGTGCGGCCGGCAGCTAGGGGGTTGGGTGAGCAGGGGAGGGGAGGAGAATGGAAAGAGAAGGGGGAGGTGAAGGAGAAGAGGAGGAGGAGGAACTACCCTTCTTTTTTTTCCTGCACACACACCCAGTGGCCTCCACCCTCCCTGTTACATTATTCATAGTGGTGCATTTGTCCGGGGTAGACATGGGAGGAGGTTTTTGGGGTGACCTGATCGGCTAACAGATGCCTGATTTTAAGTGTTGTTATTTTCTGAGTGCTTTTCATAGAGACCTGCAGGTTTTCAAAGAGAGATAAGGGGAGGGGGTACTTCATCTGGCAGGTGTCTCCTCCTTTTGCATCTAATTAAGCTGTAGAGGTCCTCCGCTTTTCTCCACCTCCCTCCCTTAATCATTCATTTTCCGCACTTCTCTTCTAATTTCTCTCTCTTTTTTTAAATGTACTGTATTTACA
>KV751339.1:9995445-10062269 GCA_001698575.1 Mola mola
TCTTTAACAACAAGTCATTGCCACTCAGGGCTGTCCAAAAGTGATGCTGCCTTCAACACAAACATCTGACGTGGGAAATTCCCAGCTAGTATCAGGAGGTCGTAATTATACACTTCAGGCATTCCAGTGGCACGGCACAGAAAGAGCAGAGGAGGAGAAGAAAATACAGTTTCCTTGCTAACAGACAATGTTTTGTCGCCTTGAGTAACAGTTGCCTGTAAGTGGCACAAAAAAACGTGTGGAGTGTGGCACTGATAGCCAGAGGAACATAAAGCCAAGACAAAAAATGTCACCCTTACTCATTTGGGCACTTTGAGTTAGATGTTTTAGCCTTTTGACCAAAATCTTAGAAAGCACATTTGTGTAATTGCCATAGTTTTCATATACTGTATATCTTCTGAGCATTCCAAACCAACAGCAGTTGTTTTTTGCACTTTACCAGTGCAACACAGTATATACAGTTAGTATTCGATATTTGATACCTATTATTGGGAGAGATTCAAACATTTCCCTTCTACTGAACCCAAGACAGAAATGCAGCCGATAGCTGATAAATGTTGGCACTGTAACATCAGACATGGATGGCTGTTGCTACTTCTCTACGTCTTTTCATTTTTAATGTGAATTAATTTAGTCTACATTGGTCTTAAAAAAGGTCCAACTTGTAATTACTGGCCACATGCTACAGGAGGCAGTATTTCACCCCCTCCTAATAACAGATTCCACTCGCAACACTAATATCAAATGTCGTGAACAAAGACAACTTTTATATCAAAGCAGTGCAAGAATATGTGATATGTGACCACAATGCTGCAACTCCAACAATCAACAACACTTCTACTAGTGCATCTCAAAAAAATTGAATATTTTTTTGATTTTTCATTAGTTATTTAAGAAAGTGAACATTTAATATATTCCACACTCATTACACATAAACTGAAATGATTTAAGCATTTTGCTTTGCTATATTTCACTGCAACTGTATAACCAGAATAATCACAATTAAAACAAAAAAAGGTTAGACACATTTCACTTTACAGTTGGTGTAATGAATATATGAAACTTTTTTAACTTTTTTAATTAAATTAAAAATGAACTTTTCCATGATATTGTTCCCTTTGGAGTGGCATTAATTTAGCATTAAATGTGGGGTGGCTGTTGTAGTTCATGTTACAGCTCACAGTTCTGGAAAAACATTCACATCATACATTATTTAGAATATTTTCCAACATGTGTTTCGATAAACAGCCAGATTTAAAAATCACTTACTGGTCTAAAAGAAATGTTGTGAGTTCATCATCAAACAGCATGTTTTTACGCACAGAATTGTCTCCAGTGGTGGCAATCCACAACAATATTTATTCTTCTGTTACTCCCATCTTTGCTCACCAATGTGGTCTCTTGTTTTGGATGGTGTTAAAGGTCATCTAGTTTTAGTTTCTGTTACCGGTAGAGGTTATAACTCTTGCGTGATTGAAAAGCCCTCTGGGCAGTTCTTCTTCATCCCCTTGTGTTACACACTCGAGGCCACAATGACTCGCTATCACCTCTCGAGGCACATGTGGTATCACAAAACAGGGGCAGTTCATCTATGAACCTCGGTGGATGTTTTTTAAGCCATATTTGTCGAAATTTCATCAAAGCCTTCCTGATATCATACACATGAGATTGGGAGAGACAACGTCTCTGGGATCTGTTTCCATTGTAATATTCTCGAGTAAAACCACTATTACTTGACACAATGTTTTGTCATGCGAAAGCAGACTAAAACTATATGTAGATACAAATCAAATAAGTTAAAATGTATCCTCAGCAAACATAACTGTGATACATTTTTGAGACTATGTTTTATGGGTGTTACATAATGTCAAACGTGTCATATCATGAAAATTATTTCTATTGTGTTTCATATTAACTTGGAGTAAAAAAAAGCTGTTAAAATCTGAAGACGGCTGTTTTGTAAATATCAAAATATTGGATATAATGATGATCCAACAAGGCTACTGGAACAATATCATGCCACCTTACCTTACATCAACCCTTACGTCCAAACCGACACTAAACACTATAAAACATCAAATTGTGCTCTCAAACGTTTTGAGTTGGAAGAGGCTCTGCTCTAAATTGTAACAGCAGAATGTCCTCACATACTTCACTGACATCAGTCCTTAACCAATGTAACAAATACTAGTGAATAAAAGCAGAATATTGTACAAAAGTAAATTTTTTGTAATTTAATTCACAACTTTCATATATTCTATATCCATTACATGTAGAGTGAAATATTTGAATCCTTTTATTGTTTTCATTTTAATGATTAGGGTTTAGAGTTACAGTGAAATACTAATATTTTGAGATACAGGTTTTTTTTTTTTAGCTGTAGGCCATAATCATCAAAATTAAAATAGCAAAATGCCTGAAACATTTTAGTTTACATGTAATGTCTCTATAACATATTAAAATGTACACTTTAATCCCAAAATTCAAATTTTTAGACAAACTACTATTGAAATCACACATCAGGATCCACCGTGAGCATTTCATTTTTTAATAAATATTTGTGTCATGTGTAAACAAATAACATTTGGGTGTGTTTGATTTGGGTCACTTGATCTCATAGAGGTAGATGAAGCCACTTTTTGACTGCCCTGAGGTACAACGATACTACAATGATACCACTGGAGGTCACAGACCAGTGTATTTCTAGTGCCAGTCCCAAGCCTGTATAAATGGTGAGGGTTGCATCAGGAAGGGCATCCGGTGTGAAAACTGAGCCAAATCAAACATGCAGATCACAAAAAACAAATTTCATACTAGATGGGTCAGTACCCGGGTGAAAAACTACCGCCAACAGTGCTGTTGACAAAAACGGTACCCGCGGAAATTGGGCTACTCTTAGTTGAAAAACAAGAAGACGGAAAAGCGGTAAGAGACAGAGGGAGAGAAGATGAAAGTCAAGAGTGTAGGATTCTAAATAGAGAGTAGGAACTCTAAATGTTAGCAAGATGACAGGCAAAAGTAACTGACTGACATGATGCAGAGAAGAAAGGTAGATGTTTATGTCTGCAAGAAACCGGGTTGGAGGGCAAGCAAGGCTAGAAGCATTGGAGCAGGGTTCAAACTGTACTATCATGGTGTGGATAGGAAGAGAAATTGAGTAGGCATGATCCTAAAGGAAGAGTATGCAAAGAATGGTGTCGAGGTGAAAAGAGAGTCGGACAGGGTCATGAGTGTGAAGCTGGAAATTGAAGGTGTGATGATGAATGTTGTCAGTGGTTCTGCCCCACAAGTTGGCTGTTAGATAGAAGAAAAAGAAAAATTCTGGAGGTCAGGTGAAGTGGTAGAGAGTATTCCCAGAGAGGAGAGAGTGGAGATTGGAGCAGACTTCAGTGGGCATGTTGTTGAAAGAAACAGAGGCAATGAGGAGGTGATGGGCAGGTTTGGTGTCATGGAAAGGAACTTAGAAGGACAGATGGTGGTGGAAGAAAGGAAATAGCTGTGGTGAATAGCTGCAACAAAGTGTGACATATACTGTAAGAGTGGAGGCAGGAGGACACAGGTGGACTACATTTTGTGGAGATGGTGCAATCTGAAAGAGATTTGAGATTGCAAGGTGGAGTGAAGCCAGACAGCATCAGATGGTGGTGTGTAGGATGACTTTGGTGGTGAGGAAGAGGAAGAGAGCATAGGTGGAGCAGAGGATCAAATGGTGGAAGATGAAAAAGGAAGACTGCTGTGAGGACTTCAGGGAGAGGTTGAGACAGGCTCTAAGTGGTCATGAAGAACTGCCAGATTACTGGGTAACCATAGCAACAGTGATCAGGGAGACAGGTAGGGAGGCGTTTGGTGCGTCATTTGGACAGAGGAAGGATGAGGAAGTATAGGAGAGTATGCGGAGGAAGAGGGTGGCGAGGAAGAAATGTGACAGTGAGAGAACCCAAGAGAGTCAACAGGAATCCTAGAAGATGCAACGTAAGGAGAAGAGGGAGGAGGCAAAGTTTAAAGACAAAGTGTATTATGAGCTGTATGAGAGGTTGGACACTAAGGAAGAGAAAAGGATCTGTATTGTCTGGCGAGACAGAGGGATTGAGCTGGGAAAGATGTGCTGCAGGTTGGGGTGATTAAGGACAGGGACTGAAATGTACTAAGAAGTAAGGAGAACATGCTGAGAAGATGGGAGTGCTTTGAGGAGCTGATGAAGTTTTTAAAAAAACTGTTCAACATGATCTTGGACAGTGAGAAGATGCCTGAGGAATGGAGGAAAATTGTACTGGCACCGATCTTTAAGAACAAGGATGATGTGCAGAGTTGTAGCAGCTACAGAGGGATAAAGCTGATGAGCCACACTATGAAGATTTGGGAAGGAGTAGTGGAACAAGACTAAGAGAAAAAGTGATGATTTGTGAGGGAAGAGATGCTAAGAGAAGAAATTAAGAATTGTGAACAGTAGTATGGTTTCATGCCAAGAAAGAACACTACAGACACCATGTTTGCTTTGAGGATAGTGATGGAGAAGTATAGAGATGGTCAGTAAGAGAAATAGTGTGTTTTTGTGGATCTAGAAAAAGCCTATGACACAGTGCTGAGGGAGGAACTGTGGTTCTGTATGAAAGAGTCTGGAGTGGCAGAGAAGTATGTTAGACTGGTGCAGGATATGTATGACAGCAGTATGACAGTGGTGAGGTGCGCTGTAGGAGTGACAGATGGCTTCGAGGTGGAGGTGGGACTGCATCAAGGATCGACCCTGAGCCCCTTCTTGTTTGCTATGGTGATGACAGACTGACAGATGAGGTCAGGCAGGAATCTCTGTGGACGATTGATGGACAGACTGACAGATGAGGTCAGGCAGGAATCTCTGTGGACGATGATGTTTGCTGATGACATTGTGATCTGTAGTGAGAACAGGGAGCAGGTGGAAGAAAACCTGGAGAGGCGGACGAACGCGCTGGAAAGAAGAGGAATGAAAGTCAGTAGCAGCAAGACAGAATACATGGGAGTGAGAGGGAGGGAGAGGAATAGTGAGGTTAAAGAGAGTAGAGGTGGAAAAGGTCCATGAGTTTAAGTACTTCGGGTCAACTGTTCAGAGCAATGGGGAGAGTGGTAAAGAATGAAGAAGCGAGTGCAGGCAGGGTGGAGTGGGTGGAGACAAATGTAGACAATAGTGTTCTGTGACAAAAGAGTAGCAGCAAAAGTGAAAGGAAGGTTTACAAGAGAGTAGTGAGACCAGCAATATTGTTTGTTTTGGAGACTGTGGCACTGACCAAAAGACAGGAGGCAGTAATGGAGGTGGCAGAAAAGATGTTGAGATTTTCTTTGGGAGTGACGAGGATGGACAGGATTAGGAATGAGCATATCAGAGGGACAGCACAGGTTGGACATTTTGGAGACAAAATTAGAGAAGGCCAGATTAAGATGGTTTGGATACACGCAGGGGAGGGACAGTGAATATATTGGTAGAAGGATGCTCAAGATGGAGCTACCAGGCAGGAGGCAAAGAGAAAGACCAAAGAGGAGATTCATGGATGTGGTGAAGGAGGATTAGCAGATAGTTGTTGTGACAGAAGAAGATGCAGAGGACAAGGAGAGATGGAGGATGATAATTCCTTGTGGCAACTCCTGTAAAAGCTAGGTTAAGCCGAAAGAGGAAAAAGAATTGTTTTAAAATCTCCCACATAGGGAAACTTTTACTTAGATTAACCAGAAAATGTTATCTTGAAAGCTAGTTATTTTTAACAGTTTTACTGTTATCACATCTTACTAGTTGGAACAGAATTTTGAGATCAAATTTTTGTTCAGTCAGCATGTTGATTATGTTTACTGCAGAAAATTTAGCTTTCCAGGGCTTTTTCTTTGCTCCATGAAAATCCTGCTGTCTCTCTGGAGCACCAGATCCGTAGCTGTTAGCAGCTGTGCCACAGTAGCCTGACTTCCCTCCTCCTCCATGTTTCAGAGGATAATAGCCTTAAGTCCACCACTGCAATTGAATCAGAGATGGCCTCATGTCGACCACAGCTGCTCTTATTACAGAGCAAAGAATGAGAGAGATGCAGAAGGGGAGGGGGAACGTGCATGCATGCACCTTCATGTATGAACTCACAAGTCAACAAGCAGCAACAAATGCAAAGAAAGACCTACTAGTTGTACACACACAGAAAATGGAGCAAAAATAAGGCAGTGAGAAACATAGACAGGAGTCAGAAAAGCTAAAATTTACATAGAATTAAAGGAAAAATTGGGGACACACACACACACAGAGGCAGGGCACCAAGAAGAAGAGGACTGAAGGAGGAATGACACACACAAAAACACATACAGACATACCAAGTAGCCAAAATTGGATAGCAATAAAATGCCTCCATTTTAAGTGATTTGAGACCAACGTTGGGTGGAAACAATGTTCCCACACAACACTGGGTGCGGCTCTCACTGCTGAAATTTTCACCAAAATTGTTCCCTTTTTGTTCTGTTATCGAAGACGGGGATGTTGGATAAAAAGATGAAAGACTATGAAGTCAGATGCACTGAGCTGCAAAGCAAGTGGCAGAGTTACAAACTATCAGAGCAACACTCAAACAGACCGTCTCTGTTTTTGCTTAGCAATAACCAACATCCTGCTCTCTCTGTACACTTCCCTGGCACTGTGGTTCTTGAAACATGCAATCTTCTAAGCCTATTTCAGAGTTGCCATGATTGCCAGGTTGCTCTGTCAGGCGTGATTCAAAGGATACACTTTTTGAGAAAGAAGCCTTTTTTGTATTTTGCATCTAGGTGATATCTGTTGATGGTCATTTACTCTTGACTTGTCTCCATACCTTCAGAACAATTTTTACACATATACAGTATATGGATGAATCATCCTGATATATATATATTTTTCCATGAGTTCCTATTGGTAGTGACTTCAACTAGTTCATTTCTTTAGCTTTATAGGTTAAATGTCAAGGTCAGAATAAAAATCAAATTCTGAAATTTCTCAATTGTTAACATATGGCAAACTATTAAACAATGCTAAACTACAACTCAACCACTTCTTTTAACTTACACAACATATGTATAGTGTCAATATTTTATTACGAAATAAGTTTGACATTGAAAGGTCAATGGTAGAAGTCACAATAGGCAGTTTTGTATATATTTGTATGTAAATATTCCTCAGGAGGCGGCACAGTGGTGCAGTGGTTAGCACAGCAAGAAGGTCCTGGGTTCGATTCTGGGTCAGGGCATTTTTCTGCGGAGTTTGCATGTTCTCCTGGTGTCTGCGTGGGTTCACTCTGGCTTCCTCCCACAGCCCAAAAACATGCAAACTGGGGGTTAGGTTAATTGGTCACTCTAAATTGCCCGTAGGTGTGAATGTGAGTGTGGATGGTTGTTTGTCTCTGTATGTCAGCCCTGCGATGAACTGATGACTTGTCCAGGTTGTACCCTGGCTTCGCCCCAAGATGCTGATATAGGCTCCAGCGACCCCTAACAGGATAAAGCGGTAGAAAATGGATGGATGGATGGATATTCCTCAAGCAGAATTCTTCCAAATTTCAGCTGCGGCATCTTTATAGCTAGTTTTGTTTTTGGAAAAACAAGTGCTACTAAAAGGAGTTTTACTAATTTCTTAGCATATACTTTTCCATTTTTCATTGTTTCACTGGCCTTGGTGGTGATATACGCATCTGAGTCCTCGTTACTTTTTTTTTTTTTAACTAAGCTGCAACATTGCTTTTCTGATAAATAATTAAGTCTCAAGGATTAACTAACTTCATCTGTGTGGGAAGCGCTTGAGACTGTTTAAGCAGTAAGCGCTACAGATGTGAGTGAGGCTGGAGCAACAAGACCAGCAAGGGAGCTAGAGGCACCGGAGGCCCTGAGGCAACAGTTACGCAGCAGCCTTGTCAGTTCTGCTCTATATCTCCCGTCTGGGTAGATAGCAGGATGCTGTTATTGCGTGAAAAGCGTGAAGAGATGTGGCTGTGGGACACAGACCGGAGCAGAAGTGAGGAACAGTGATTTCAGCCGGGAGGTGCGCCAGCGAACCGGTTCGAGGTGTCACCGGTGGAGCAGGGGGCCGCTGTGCAGCAGCAGCGGCAGGCTGCCTGCACACTATATCTAATTTAATCTTGAATAGAGTGCTGTGATGCGTGGACATCCTACCTGTGGTTCTTAATTGCATGTAAAGTGTGTGAAGACAGTGTGTACTAGAGTGTAGTGGACCAGTCCTTGTGGGTGTGTGTGCCTTGGCAGTATTCAATTGACCCGAGTGACTCTTAGATAAATAGCAGTTGACGGTGTTGTTTATGGTCCCCCAAGGAAATTGGTGGATCCTGTTGGACGTAGAACGAAATACAACCGTGGACTCTGGACTTGGACTGGAGTTTGGGCACATTTAAATTCTTTTAACAACTTTAACAGTTCTTGATTTCTGGTGTCCTCTAACGCTGCTCAACCCTGATTCTTTTCATGAGAACCTGTGTGACCTTTCTCTCTAGAGTCCTAGGCTCTGTGTAAACCCTAGGTGGCATTGTTGTGACAACATTTTCTATTCTGGTATTGGGAATACAGAGTTCCAATTGGAAATTTGAGCCACTTGACATCAGCAGTGGCAGAAAAACAAAACACATTAAAAAAAACCCAGCCTGTGATACTAAATCATTCAGATAAAAACATGTATTAAATACACATTTGGTGACGTTGAGTTCCTACATGTACATATAAACAGCTAATGAATGCCTAACAGCTGTCTTTGTCACTTGCATCTGCTTGAGAAACCCCACTTGCCTGACTAGTTTATTTGCGCCTGGGAAGCCAGCAATTATTAATATCACTGGCTGGTATGTGGGAAGCCTGGGATCTTGGTCTTTCCAAGGACCTTTCCTTAGTGATATTCTAATTTTTCTTCATGCCATACTCTGATAACTACTGAATTTCATATTTGTTCAGGTCTTAGTGACATTGCCAGAGGTATGCTTGCAACATCCAAATTAACTGGTGAGAAAACCACTGTGGTATGAAACAAAGGTTTGGCCTCCCTACTGAAGTTGATAATAAACCTACACCATTAAGAGTGTGTGTACTATCGTGGCAAAGTAGACTGAAGATGCGGATTCGAGTTGAGGACAAGACATTGTTGCTCACACTCTAATATGCTGTCTCTTTTGGTTACTTGGTTATTCTCTCAAAGAAATTACGAGCTTCATAATCAACACTGTGAACACATACACACACAATGTGACATGATGGGGCTGTTTCTCTCGTTGGTACTTGTGTTAATCCTTCTTGTCGCCACTGAGGTCAAATAAAGGTCACTGAGGCTGAACCACACGCAGAATGCTAACAAGTCAGGATCCGCAGCGTTGAACAAACTCTGTTAAATATTGATGCTAAAAATGATTAATTTTTTATACTGGCAGGGATGGGCTGTGTGGGTGCTGAAGGTGTGACAGTTGACTTAGCATGATTTATTTATCACCTCTGACTTATTGTGATGGGCCTCACCGGTCAGTCACCATTAAACATTAGCTGTACCCGTCTCAATTATTACATTGTAATGTAATGTAATTTTAAATTAATACATCATAGTTGATGACATGTCTTTAGATGATATAATTTTTGCTGGGGATTTTTATACACAACTTTATTAAAATATATTTTGACGACTACAGGGGTTTTTTGTTTCAAGTTGTAATCAAGTACTTTATCTGTACATGTTTTATTACATTCCATACAAATAGCAGCATATCAATGTTATTAGACAAAACAATATACATCATGAAGGATGTTTTCATTAGTTTTCCCTTATCGTGGTGCAGTGGTTAGCACTGTCGCCTCACAGCAAGAAGGTCCTGGGTTCGATTCCGGGTCAGGGCGTTTCTGTGCGGAGTTTGCATGTTCTCCGTGTGTCTGCGTGGGTTCTCTCCTCCCACAGTCCAAAAACATGCAAACTGGCAGGTTAATTGGTAGCTCTAAATTACCGGTAGGTGTGAATGTGAGTGTGGATGGTCGTTTGTCTCTATATGGCAGCCCTGCGATGAACTGATGACTTGTCCAGGGTGTATCCCGCCTTCGACCGAAGAGGCTGATATAGACTCCAGCGCGACCCCTAACAGGATAAGTGATAGAAAATGGATGATGATGAACACTAACAGTTAAAAACAATTCTGTGTCATTAAGAAAAGTTTTGTAAGACAAAGTACATTTCAAAAACAAATCACAGCAAAATTTATAGTTAGTGCTATTATAAATGAAGTCTTCTGAAAGGAAATTTTATTAGGCATCTCATGATTTAATGAAACCTTAGACACTTAATAAAACATTTTATACCATTTTAAATCTAAGCCTACTAAGCAGCATATATGTCCAAGTCCTTACAATTATACTCAATATATTATGGGGTTGTGAACCACGCACAGACATAATTGACATAATTGATTATGCATATAACTGTCCCTGCGCTGGGAGAGTGTTCAGGCAGGACAAAACAAGCTGCCCCTCCAGCCAGTTGTCAAAGGCTGACTTGCTGGAAACCAGGTGTGTGTTGAGGGGGAGGTCTACCTGCTCCCAGCATGTCCACTCTGCCTCTCCCAGAGCTACAACTGTGTGTTAAAGTAGAAAGTACCGCTGGAACTCTGCAGCTCGGACACACCAGCACACATGTTTTAGACAGCATTTAATTGCTTTTTCTAGGAGTCGCCACAGCAAATTATTGTCCTGCTTCTTTCCCTGTCCTCTGCATATTCTTCTGTCACACCATCTGCATGTCCTCTCCCTCACAAAATCACTCACTAAACATGTTAATAGTAACTAATTTGCTAAGCTAAGATTGAAACGGGAGAAGTTATAGGCTGAAAACTTGAATTAGAAGCTCTCTAACTCCTTAAGTCCCTTGCTGCTTTGCACGAGAACGAGGATCAGTCTACTCGTCTAGTACATCTTTATTTTTCAACTGTCAAGTTAATTTTTGGTGTGTTTGTGGTATTAGTCCAGGAATGGGCTGTTTTTCATTGCTGGTAATCTGTTCTCTGCCATCTTAAGTCCCTTGCTGCTTTGCACGAGAACGAGCCCATTCCTGGACTAATACCACGAATGGGCTGTTTTTCATTGCTGGTAATCTGTTCTCTGCCATTAGGTAATTCGTAACACTCCTGCCGCTCTAGCAGCAGTTACTGAGGTGAGGGTGGGGACTCACCAGAAATGATTGAAACTCATCAGACGCTCTGATTAGTGTGGATTCTAATTATAAGATTGATTGACTAATCGGATAAATAATTGTTATATTAATCAATAGAAAGAACTATCGATAGATTCAGCCATAGAAATTAGTTGTAAAGCAGTTGTAAAGCAGGAATCAAGTAGACTGGAAAGGTGGTGTGTATATATACATTCAATATGAACATTCTGGCTTTGATGACATCACTTCCTTTTGAAGTATTGTACCTAATCATATCCTACTTTGATTTTTGACACAGTATGGCATGACATCACTGGCTTTCATTCTAGCTTGTTATTTGTTGCCCAACATTGATACTTGTGAATGTGTGGGTGCATAATGTGTTAGACATTGTCCTCATATAAAGGTCCACCCTCCTTGTCCTATCGGCTTGATGCCCACTAGACTGAGGGAACAGCATTTATTGGTTCATAAATGATGGTAAGAAGACACCAGACTGCTCAGCAACTTTTTGTGGATCTGATCAAAAGGACGTTTCACCTGAATCCTGATGAGCTACAGCGTCCATTCCATAGTCTCAGTGTCCCTCAGAGTTCAGCCCATGTCTGCATAGAGGTAGACCCTGATATTGAGACATCCAAAGTCAGTCAGCAGGCTGCCAGGTGTCAGATGATACAAGGAGACGATGACTATGGGGTTGAGAAAAAAAGGATCAAAAACCACTGGAGACATCTGTTTGGAGAGTATTAAGAGCATCGGCCAGTTAATGTGGCTTATCAAACGATCGTCTCTGGTCTTTGCTTCTTCTTTTGTGGGTGTGATTTCTGATTAGTGTAATTTGACAGTAAATTTCTGTGCTGCCCCTCTGATGTGCTCGTTCCTAATCCCGCCATCCTCGTCACTCCCAAAGACAATCACAATATCTTTAACTCTGCCACCTCCAGCTCTGTTTCCTGTCTTTTGGTCAGTGCCACCGTCTCCAAACCAAACAACATTGCTGGTCTCACTACCCTCTTGTAATCATTTCCTTTTACTCACTCCACCCTGCCTGCACTCACTTCTTCACCTCTTTACCACGCACCCTGTTGCTCTGAACAGTTGACCCAAAGTACTTAAACTCATGTATGTATTCCACTTGCCTCACTTTCATTCACACACATGTATTCTGTCTTGCTACGACTGACTTTCATTCCTTTTCTTTCCAGTGCATTCGTCCACCTCTCAAGGTTTTCCTCCACCTGCTCTCTGCTCACACTACAGATCACAATGCCATCTGCAAACATTATAGTCCAAGTAAATTCCTGCCTGACCTCACCTATCAGTCTGTCATCACCATAGCAAACAAGAAGAGGCTCAGGGCCGATCCTTGATGCAGTCCCACCTACGTCATTCCTACAGCGCACCTCACCACTGTCAAACTGCTCTCATGCATATCCTGCACCAGTCTAACGTACGTCTCTGCCACTCCAGACTGCTTCATACAGAACCACAGTTCCTCCCTCGGACTCTGGCTTCCTCCCACAGCCCAAAAACATGCAAACTGGGGGTTAGGTTAATTGGTCACTCTAAATTGCCCGTAGGTGTGAATGTGAGTGTGGATGGTTGTTTGTCTCTGTATGTCAGCCCTGCGATGAACCGATGACTTGTCCAGGTTGTACCCTGGCTTCGCCCCAAGATGCTGATATAGGCTCCAGCGACCCCTAACAGGATAAAGCGGTAGAAAATGGATGGATGGATGGATATTCCTCAAGCAGAATTCTTCCAAATTTCAGCTGCGGCATCTTTATAGCTAGTTTTGTTTTTGGAAAAACAAGTGCTACTAAAAGGAGTTTTACTAATTTCTTAGCATATACTTTTCCATTTTTCATTGTTTCACTGGCCTTGGTGGTGATATACGCATCTGAGTCCTCGTTACTTTTTTTTTTTTAACTAAGCTGCAACATTGCTTTTCTGATAAATAATTAAGTCTCAAGGATTAACTAACTTCATCTGTGTGGGAAGCGCTTGAGACTGTTTAAGCAGTAAGCGCTACAGATGTGAGTGAGGCTGGAGCAACAAGACCAGCAAGGGAGCTAGAGGCACCGGAGGCCCTGAGGCAACAGTTACGCAGCAGCCTTGTCAGTTCTGCTCTATATCTCCCGTCTGGGTAGATAGCAGGATGCTGTTATTGCGTGAAAAGCGTGAAGAGATGTGGCTGTGGGACACAGACCGGAGCAGAAGTGAGGAACAGTGATTTCAGCCGGGAGGTGCGCCAGCGAACCGGTTCGAGGTGTCACCGGTGGAGCAGGGGGCCGCTGTGCAGCAGCAGCGGCAGGCTGCCTGCACACTATATCTAATTTAATCTTGAATAGAGTGCTGTGATGCGTGGACATCCTACCTGTGGTTCTTAATTGCATGTAAAGTGTGTGAAGACCAGTCCTTGTGGGTGTGTGTGCCTTGGCAGTATTCAATTGACCCGAGTGACTCTTAGATAAATAGCAGTTGACGGTGTTGTTTATGGTCCCCCAAGGAAATTGGTGGATCCTGTTGGACGTAGAACGAAATACAACCGTGGACTCTGGACTTGGACTGGAGTTTGGGCACATTTAAATTCTTTTAACAACTTTAACAGTTCTTGATTTCTGGTGTCCTCTAACGCTGCTCAACCCTGATTCTTTTCATGAGAACCTGTGTGACCTTTCTCTCTAGAGTCCTAGGCTCTGTGTAAACCCTAGGTGGCATTGTTGTGACAACATTTTCTATTCTGGTATTGGGAATACAGAGTTCCAATTGGAAATTTGAGCCACTTGACATCAGCAGTGGCAGAAAAACAAAACACATTAAAAAAAACCCAGCCTGTGATACTAAATCATTCAGATAAAAACATGTATTAAATACACATTTGGTGACGTTGAGTTCCTACATGTACATATAAACAGCTAATGAATGCCTAACAGCTGTCTTTGTCACTTGCATCTGCTTGAGAAACCCCACTTGCCTGACTAGTTTATTTGCGCCTGGGAAGCCAGCAATTATTAATATCACTGGCTGGTATGTGGGAAGCCTGGGATCTTGGTCTTTCCAAGGACCTTTCCTTAGTGATATTCTAATTTTTCTTCATGCCATACTCTGATAACTACTGAATTTCATATTTGTTCAGGTCTTAGTGACATTGCCAGAGGTATGCTTGCAACATCCAAATTAACTGGTGAGAAAACCACTGTGGTATGAAACAAAGGTTTGGCCTCCCTACTGAAGTTGATAATAAACCTACACCATTAAGAGTGTGTGTACTATCGTGGCAAAGTAGACTGAAGATGCGGATTCGAGTTGAGGACAAGACATTGTTGCTCACACTCTAATATGCTGTCTCTTTTGGTTACTTGGTTATTCTCTCAAAGAAATTACGAGCTTCATAATCAACACTGTGAACACATACACACACAATGTGACATGATGGGGCTGTTTCTCTCGTTGGTACTTGTGTTAATCCTTCTTGTCGCCACTGAGGTCAAATAAAGGTCACTGAGGCTGAACCACACGCAGAATGCTAACAAGTCAGGATCCGCAGCGTTGAACAAACTCTGTTAAATATTGATGCTAAAAATGATTAATTTTTTATACTGGCAGGGATGGGCTGTGTGGGTGCTGAAGGTGTGACAGTTGACTTAGCATGATTTATTTATCACCTCTGACTTATTGTGATGGGCCTCACCGGTCAGTCACCATTAAACATTAGCTGTACCCGTCTCAATTATTACATTGTAATGTAATGTAATTTTAAATTAATACATCATAGTTGATGACATGTCTTTAGATGATATAATTTTTGCTGGGGATTTTTATACACAACTTTATTAAAATATATTTTGACGACTACAGGGGTTTTTTGTTTCAAGTTGTAATCAAGTACTTTATCTGTACATGTTTTATTACATTCCATACAAATAGCAGCATATCAATGTTATTAGACAAAACAATATACATCATGAAGGATGTTTTCATTAGTTTTCCCTTATCGTGGTGCAGTGGTTAGCACTGTCGCCTCACAGCAAGAAGGTCCTGGGTTCGATTCCGGGTCAGGGCGTTTCTGTGCGGAGTTTGCATGTTCTCCGTGTGTCTGCGTGGGTTCTCTCCTCCCACAGTCCAAAAACATGCAAACTGGCAGGTTAATTGGTAGCTCTAAATTACCGGTAGGTGTGAATGTGAGTGTGGATGGTCGTTTGTCTCTATATGGCAGCCCTGCGATGAACTGATGACTTGTCCAGGGTGTATCCCGCCTTCGACCGAAGAGGCTGATATAGACTCCAGCGCGACCCCTAACAGGATAAGTGATAGAAAATGGATGATGATGAACACTAACAGTTAAAAACAATTCTGTGTCATTAAGAAAAGTTTTGTAAGACAAAGTACATTTCAAAAACAAATCACAGCAAAATTTATAGTTAGTGCTATTATAAATGAAGTCTTCTGAAAGGAAATTTTATTAGGCATCTCATGATTTAATGAAACCTTAGACACTTAATAAAACATTTTATACCATTTTAAATCTAAGCCTACTAAGCAGCATATATGTCCAAGTCCTTACAATTATACTCAATATATTATGGGGTTGTGAACCACGCACAGACATAATTGACATAATTGATTATGCATATAACTGTCCCTGCGCTGGGAGAGTGTTCAGGCAGGACAAAACAAGCTGCCCCTCCAGCCAGTTGTCAAAGGCTGACTTGCTGGAAACCAGGTGTGTGTTGAGGGGGAGGTCTACCTGCTCCCAGCATGTCCACTCTGCCTCTCCCAGAGCTACAACTGTGTGTTAAAGTAGAAAGTACCGCTGGAACTCTGCAGCTCGGACACACCAGCACACATGTTTTAGACAGCATTTAATTGCTTTTTCTAGGAGTCGCCACAGCAAATTATTGTCCTGCTTCTTTCCCTGTCCTCTGCATATTCTTCTGTCACACCATCTGCATGTCCTCTCCCTCACAAAATCACTCACTAAACATGTTAATAGTAACTAATTTGCTAAGCTAAGATTGAAACGGGAGAAGTTATAGGCTGAAAACTTGAATTAGAAGCTCTCTAACTCTTTAAGTCCCTTGCTGCTTTGCACGAGAACGAGGATCAGTCTACTCGTCTAGTACATCTTTATTTTTCAACTGTCAAGTTAATTTTTGGTGTGTTTGTGGTATTAGTCCAGGAATGGGCTGTTTTTCATTGCTGGTAATCTGTTCTCTGCCATTAGGTAATTCGTAACACTCCTGCCGCTCTAGCAGCAGTTACTGAGGTGAGGGTGGGGACTCACCAGAAATGATTGAAACTCATCAGACGCTCTGATTAGTGTGGATTCTAATTATAAGATTGATTGACTAATCGGATAAATAATTGTTATATTAATCAATAGAAAGAACTATCGATAGATTCAGCCATAGAAATTAGTTGTAAAGCAGTTGTAAAGCAGGAATCAAGTAGACTGGAAAGGTGGTGTGTATATATACATTCAATATGAACATTCTGGCTTTGATGACATCACTTCCTTTTGAAGTATTGTACCTAATCATATCCTACTTTGATTTTTGACACAGTATGGCATGACATCACTGGCTTTCATTCTAGCTTGTTATTTGTTGCCCAACATTGATACTTGTGAATGTGTGGGTGCATAATGTGTTAGACATTGTCCTCATATAAAGGTCCACCCTCCTTGTCCTATCGGCTTGATGCCCACTAGACTGAGGGAACAGCATTTATTGGTTCATAAATGATGGTAAGAAGACACCAGACTGCTCAGCAACTTTTTGTGGATCTGATCAAAAGGACGTTTCACCTGAATCCTGATGAGCTACAGCGTCCATTCCATAGTCTCAGTGTCCCTCAGAGTTCAGCCCATGTCTGCATAGAGGTAGACCCTGATATTGAGACATCCAAAGTCAGTCAGCAGGCTGCCAGGTGTCAGATGATACAAGGAGACGATGACTATGGGGTTGAGAAAAAAAGGATCAAAAACCACTGGAGACATCTGTTTGGAGAGTATTAAGAGCATCGGCCAGTTAATGTGGCTTATCAAACGATCGTCTCTGGTCTTTGCTTCTTCTTTTGTGGGTGTGATTTCTGATTAGTGTAATTTGACAGTAAATTTCTGTGCTGCCCCTCTGATGTGCTCGTTCCTAATCCCGCCATCCTCGTCACTCCCAAAGACAATCACAATATCTTTAACTCTGCCACCTCCAGCTCTGTTTCCTGTCTTTTGGTCAGTGCCACCGTCTCCAAACCAAACAACATTGCTGGTCTCACTACCCTCTTGTAATCATTTCCTTTTACTCACTCCACCCTGCCTGCACTCACTTCTTCACCTCTTTACCACGCACCCTGTTGCTCTGAACAGTTGACCCAAAGTACTTAAACTCATGTATGTATTCCACTTGCCTCACTTTCATTCACACACATGTATTCTGTCTTGCTACGACTGACTTTCATTCCTTTTCTTTCCAGTGCATTCGTCCACCTCTCAAGGTTTTCCTCCACCTGCTCTCTGCTCACACTACAGATCACAATGCCATCTGCAAACATTATAGTCCAAGTAAATTCCTGCCTGACCTCACCTATCAGTCTGTCATCACCATAGCAAACAAGAAGAGGCTCAGGGCCGATCCTTGATGCAGTCCCACCTACGTCATTCCTACAGCGCACCTCACCACTGTCAAACTGCTCTCATGCATATCCTGCACCAGTCTAACGTACGTCTCTGCCACTCCAGACTGCTTCATACAGAACCACAGTTCCTCCCTCGGCACCCTGTCTTGCATTGTGTCTAGCTCCACAAAGACACAATGCAACTCTTTCTGACCTTCTGTATACGCCTCCATCAGCATTCTCAAAACAAACATGACGTCTGTAGTGCCCTTTCTTGGCATGAAACCATACTGCTGCTCACAAATCATCACTTCTTCTCTTAGCCTTGCTTCCACTTCTCTTTCCCAAGTCTTCACTGTGGGGCTCAGCAGCTTTATCCCTCCCGTTGTTGCTCTGCATATCACCCTTGTTCTTAAAGATTGACACCAGTACACTTTTTCTCCATTCCTCAGGGATCTTCTTACTGTCCAAATCATGTTGAACAGTTTTGTTAAAAACTCCACTGCCATCTCTCCGAGAAAATTCCATACCTCTGCCGGTATGTCATAAGGACCAACTGCATTTATTACTAATCTTTCCAACTTCCTCTTCCACAGTTTCCACCTCCTCCACCCTCTCATTTTCTTCATTCATCAGCTCGTCAAAGTACTCCTTCCATCTTCTTAGTACACTCTCCTCACTTGTTGGTACATTTCCATTCCTGTCCTTAATCACCCGAACCTGCAGCACATCCTTCCCAGCTCCATCCCTTTGCATCCCCTTAGCCTTTGCCACCTCCCTCTTCTCCTTATGTTGCATCTCCTTGTATTCCTGTTGTCTCTCTTCCGTTCTCTCACTGTCACATTTCTTCATAGCCAGCCTCTTCCTTTGAATACTCTCCTGTACTTCCTCATCTTTCCTCTGTCCAGATGACGCACCAAACACCTCCCTACCTGTCTCCCTCATCGCTGTTGCTGTAACTACCCAGTCATTTGGCAGTTCTTCATGGCCACTCAGATCATGTCTAACCCTCTTCCTGAAGTCCTCACAGCAGTCTTCCTTTTTCACCTTCCACCATTTGATCCTCTGAACCGCCTTTGTTCTCTTCCTCTTCCTCACCACCGGAGTCATCTGACACACGACCATCTGATGCTGTCTGGCTACACTCTCTCCTGTCACTACTTTGCAGTCTCCAGTCTCTTTCAGATTGCATCGTCTACACAGAGTGTAATCAATCTGCGTTCTCCTGCCTCCACTCTTATACTGTACGTCACCCTGTGTTGTAGGTGTTCGCTAAAGCCATTTCCATTGTTTTTGCAAAAGCCACCACCATCTGTCCTTCCAGGTTCCTTTCCATGACACCAAACCTGCCCATCACCTCCTCATCACCTCTGTGCCATTCACAAACATGCCCATTGACGTCTGCTCCAATCACCAATCTCTCCTCCCTGGGAATACTCTCTACAGCTTCATCTAACTCGCTCCAGAATTTCTCTTTCTCTTCCATCTAACAGCCCATATGTTGGCCATAACCACTGACAACATTCATGATCACTCTTTCAATTTCCAATTTCCTACACCATTCTTTGCATACTCCTCCTTCAGGATCATGCCTACTCAATGTGTCTCCCTATCCAAACCGTATAGTAGTTTGAACCCTGCTCCAATGCTTCTAGCCTTGCTGCCCTTCCATCTGGTCCCTTAATACATACAAAACATCTACCTTTCTTCTCTGCATCACGTCAGCCAGCTATTTTTGCCTGTCAACTTGCCAACATTTAGAGTTCCTACTCTCTATTTAGAATCTTACACTCTTGACTTTCCCCCTTCTCCCTCTGTTTCCTAACGCTTTCCCCCCCTTTTGTTTTTGAGTAACAGTAGCCCAATTGCTGCTGGTAGCCCCTTTGTCAACAGCACTGGTGGCAGTCATTGTTAACCAGACCGATCCAATATTAAATTTCCTTTTCGTGGTTTGCATGTTTGATTTGGTTCAGTTTTTACGCCATATGCCCTGCCTGATGCAACCCTCACCATTTATCCAGGCTTGGGTCCGGCACTAGAAATAGACTGATTTTTGGTTATACACCCAAATGTTACATTAAAGCTGCAGTATGTAACTTTTAGAAAATTACTTTTGTCGCAATTGCTAATATGATCACGATTTGCTTACAATAATACATGAGCCAGATAATCTGTAGTAAAAGTCTGACCCCTCTGGTCTTGCCTATGTCTCCTATCGCTGTTTAAACAAGTCGCTTCTCGTGAGCCAGCAGGGAGCTACTTAATTTATTTTTTTTAAACTTAGTTTTAAAAACTACTGCACAGATTAAACCTACATTTTCCCATGAGGTCTGTCTTCATGTCAGCTTATCTCCCTACCTCTGTCTCTCTCTCTAACCCCCCCTCTGCCACTATTACCCTCTGTCACCGACAATTAGCTCAGGGCTATGACTTCATCCACTAATGGCTGTGAGAGGAGCTGGCAGGACACAAGACTGGTGTATGCAATATGGATGGATTCCTTCTGCCTGTCTGACTGTGTTTCTGCTTCTTTGTCTGAAATTTCTTCTCTGCCACTTTTCAGGGTTTGAATTGTTGCACATATGCATTTTTCAGAGGACGAGCCACTATGAAGGTCCTAATAATAAAGTCAGTCAGGAAGCGAAAACTGTTGCTCTAGATATTCCACTATGTCTGAAATCAAAGCTGGCTTCCTTTCCTCTAGTTTCTAGCTATTAGCAGGTAACAAAGCAACCCAGCAGAACCAGAAAAATAACAGATTGTAGAATTTGAATTACACAAAAATGCCGATTTGTACTTGAATCCTTCAGCAACACTACTAAATATACATGTTTTCAACTGGGAAATTTGGTTTGTGTTGCGCTCCTGGCTTTGGGGTATTTTGTGTCATTTTGAAAGTTATTCATTACTTGTGTTATCTCAAGTTATTTCCTTTTTTACTGCCTTGTTTCTTGAACCTGATTTGCACTTCTTCCTTTTGCTGCATCTGTCCTCTGCGATCACCCTCATGTATTTCGCCTGTGTCTAATGATCTGTTCATGATCTGTCTTTGTATATTTAAAGGAAAACTGCAGTATTTTTTTTTAACCTGTGCCCTCTTTTCCCAGTATTTATAAAATTTCCCAAAATACAACTTTTTTTTGGAAAAATTGCTCCATGTAAGAGTTTGAAATCACTAGGACTGTTTACCTCAAAAAAGCTATAACAAGCTTGGACAAATATCCGCAGTGAAACATGTGTATTTTTCTCCCTGCCACTGATGGAGCTCTCCAGGCATGATCAGGTAATTGTCGAAAGGGGGACTGTTTTCCTTTTTCCACCTTGTATAACCTGGTCAAGCTAATCAGTTGAGTGGCTGAAAACCATACTGGAGTAACTTCCAGAAAAAACATGTATGGCAGGATCTGTTAGTCGGTTGTGTCTTTGACTAGTTAGTTTCCTGTTTTATTTTGTTAGTGTCTTGGTCTGACCTTGTCTTCCTGTTACGTGTTCCCCTTACCCACCCATGTCTCATTAGTCATTAGTCTTCTATGTGTATAAGCTGTTTTTCCCCACCCTCTTGTCCACATCGTCTTGTTCCAATGTGGCGTGTTCCAGCAGGCTCCTCGTGTTTATTTTCAAGATAACAATACAAAGAGAGCCTCATAATTGAGCTACAGAGACGTTACATTTGCCTGGATCTGTTTGACGGTGTAGCTTATTCAGGTCATATTGAATTAAGAAAAAAGATGCGACAATTTAAATTTAAATGACACGAATCATCCTTTTGATCAATGAAAATGTAAAGGAACAGAGGAACAAAAAGATAGACATGTACGGTGTGTGAATTGATTTTCAATAAGAGTGATGGTGCTTGTGTGTATGTGTTGCCCACTGAGCGTAACGGACCTCTGGCTACAGCTGCACACTTGTAAACCAAACAACACACAGGTGTAAATACAATTTAGATTCTTTTATTTAGGGGTGTTGAAGAAGAATCAATATCCCAGTTAGAACTGTGCCTCATTCTTGTTACCATTAGTCGTACTGTTCTGCAAGTCAGGAATAGAATTTAAATCTGAAACTTGGAAACAGATTCATGAAGATTCTGTCTTTCCGTGTTTTACTGTGAGGGCGCTCAGTCAACACAGCTGTTTATCTCCTGATGAGCCTATCTGCAGCGGTCTTAATCCAGCCTCCTCCACACTCCATGGCCTTGATCTAGCAGTAAAATCCGGGTTCACTCTTTTCAGACCTTACTGACTGAGTGAATAATAACCTTGTAGTAAGATACAGATACAATAAATGGAGCACAGAGGATACGGCAGCATATTCAGCTGAGCTGTGATGGCTACCTTAGCTTTGTTAGCTAGCCTCTTGTTTACGAATGAATGGCTTTAGATTCCTAATCCCCAAACCCTCTAAAATAAAAAATAAAAACATACCTACATAGTATTGCATAAACCAAAAAGAGTAAGTGGGTCAAAACTGTTAGAATAACACGCCCCGTATGAGATTTGTCAGTTGTATATACTCATATCAAAGAACAAGCTCAGACATAAGCTGTTTTTGAGACAAGGCAGATAATATTGCCATAGCAATTAACACTAAAATAACTTCGATAAATGGGACACATAAGAGGAAAATTATGTTTAATACAATTCCATCATATTAATCATAAACTTATGATTTAAAGTTGAACTGTCCTGGTCACTAACGCATCAAGATAAAGGCTATCTTTCATTTGTTGTCCTGTTTCTGCTACCTGATATCATTCACTTTGCGTATATCTCTGTTCTGCTTTGCACCATATCCAAAGAAAAAGTCTGTTGTTGCTAAATGCCCTGCTCCCTGTATGGTGCTGAGGCACTGCAGCTGAGAATGACCTGAGTCACTGATAAAGGACAAACCGAAACAGTAAACCTGTGGGCAGCAAAATCAAAACAACGGGCTCAATGACAGGGAAATTGTGGAAAACTGTTGAGTGGAATTAAATAATTTAATGTTTTCATTTTCCGATAATTCTTTGTCAGTATGAAAATAGGGATTATCACAGTTTTTGATACAAGCTCAGTTAAAGCTAATGTTGAAGAAACAACACAAATATGAAAAAATGTAGTTTTAAGTCGTTAGTTATTGGTATCTATTTTGAAGCATGTGTTTAAAGACTGGTGCAACATTTATAGATAATTGAATCAGCTTTAAGTCTGTATAAAATTTTGCAAAGAAGTGTATGCTGGTGTGCTTAATAAAGCAAGAATGAATGAAAATATAAATAAACCTGCATATTTAACCCCATGTCAGCTTATCAGGAATAACAGCCTGGTGCGTCGGCTGCCCTCAAAAGCCCACAGTGGTGGTACAGTTAATCCCTGCAATTAAAAATGAAACAATGGGAAAAAAAATCCAACCTTGGATTTGTGGCTATTTAAAGGACAATAGTGATACAGTGATTTTCTCATTTAGGATGATAATGAATAAATTATGTCCCCCCCCTTTAATTAATTACCTACACTGTAGCGTGCACATCTGTGCAGTTTTAAAAAAAAGATAATATTATGATGTGCAGAATTTAGCTGCAACACACAATACAGAAATTTTCACATTACACATGAAGTTTCAAAAAATTCCAAGAATTTGTGACCTACATTTCTAATATAATATTAATATTTTAGTCAAAATTAAAATCTAACAGCTTTTAGACAACTTTGAGGCCCTGTTACAAGACGCACAATTAAGCGTAGTTTTAAAGGTCAAATACAATGTTTTAAACATTTTCTGTACAGAGTCTGTGTTTTGTAGCTTGTGCTGTTGTTCATTTTGGGAGCCATGCTAGCTGCATATGACCACTGAAAAAACATCGATTGAACTTGATTAGACAAGTTGAGCTATCATTGAATCATCAAAAAGTTACTTCAACTTGTGTTTCAGAACAATTAATGTTTTAAGGTGGCTTGGACACTAGCGTTATAAAGTTAAAACAATGCATGTGAGATCTGACTTTGTCCTTCATGTGTCTGTTTTAACATGGCTGCCTTTCTTTCTCTAAAATTTCCCCTGTTGGGCTGAATTTAAGTTTTAAGCAGTAAAGTCCCAGATTTGTTCAGGTAATGTGTTTTAAGCAGCTCCTACTGTATAAGACCTAGTAAAATTGAAATTATCACAGTCATTAGGCCTGATGTTTTTCTTTTGTGCCATGGGAAGCTTCTGTATTTATGTAGATATTGTAGGTATGTATATAATGTGGGTGTGCGTGGCCATTCTGGAGACTTGAAATATGGCATCTGTTTGATTTAAATCCGAAGAAGACCATTGGGGTTCACATAAAGACATTTACAGTGTGTGGACTCATCTCTGTTGTACTGAGCAAAATTGAGGCCGTCTATTAAGTTTCTCATTTTAGTGCCACAGTTCATTAAAATATGGCTTTGGCCACATTTTAAGTGAGAAATAGGCTCTGTATTAACCTGTATTTGATTCATATTTGAAAAGTAAAGCCAAATGCGACAGCATGATATGACTAACGTTTGCAGCATGTTAGCTTATGTCACTGATTGTTAGTTTCTGTTGTAGCCCTGCTAAAATAAATTATAAATTGTTTATCAATGCAGTAATGGAACAAAGTTTAACTCAGGCAATTAAGTATTGTATTTACTTTTGAGAGACTTCAGTGAGTTAATGTGCAAAAATAGTTGTAATCCACGTACCATATGAGTAAAAGTCACAGCCTCATTCGGCATCGCAGGGTTTTGGTTAGAATTCTGAAGACTTTAATTGGAGTTTACACTTGACGTTCTAGAAGTTTTTTTTTAGTTTTTTTTTTTAAACCAAGCTTCTTTACAGCCAAATACTGCATAAAACCGCTGTTTAAACTGGCAGGTTTAATGTTACTTTACTGAGTTAAAAAAGACATACAAAGACAACATCTGAAGCATCTGAATGTTTTTCAGAGATGCTGGGGAATTGATCAATGAGATCTGGGACCTTTTTCTTTATCAGGTTCTTTTTTTATCTATTTTACAAAATTTCCATGGGCAGTTTTGCACCGTAGTTGCACTACCACCTGAAACCAGCACCACACAGTACTCCCCTTCCACCAGTAGGTGGTGCTGTGTTTGTAAAAAATCAGATTATTACGTTATGTGTGTGATCAGTGTAATGAAAATGAAACAAAACTCATACTTGAGTAACAGTGAAAAGATCATGTTGAAAAAATTACTTTACTGAAAATTGTCAATATGATGACTGAATTGCCGGCAAATAAATAAATAATCAATAAAAATAAAATCATAAAAAAAAATGTGACAGCATGTCATCTAAATGTATTGGGGTAAAATGATCATATTTTCCAAAATGAAATATCATAGAGTGGAATTTAAAGTAGCAGGATGGATGGATGGATGGATCAGGTGATCTTCCTCAGGTTGTGCAGCAGATGGAGCCAACTGCTCCATCAGCTCATCTTGTTATTTGGATCTGAAGAGCAGCATGACTCATACTGATGCCAAAATGGTCAGAAAAGAGCGGAGCACAAAATTTCCTTGAACCCCAGATTACAACAAGAACAGCACCTGATAAATGCCAAACACGCTTCGGATGGATGGATCAGGTGATCTTCCTCAGGTTGTGCAGCAGATGGAGCCAACTGCTCCATCAGCTCATCTTGTTATTTGGATCTGAAGAGCAGCATGACTCATACTGATGCCAAAATGGTCAGAAAAGAGCGGAGCACAAAATTTCCTTGAACCCCAGATTACAACAAGAACAGCACCTGATAAATGCCAAACACGCTTCTCATAATCAGAGGTTTAGGCTAACTAATTGTCCAAACCTGCTCATACTGTTCTTAAGTCTGCGTGCAAGCAGACACATGGTTGAATCATAGCAGTAAATATAATAATCCCACAGAAGGACAAAAATATTCTCAGGGTTTAGATTCCACTGCGACTGTCAGAACAACAAGACATTATGGCTTTGTAGACTGTGGAAAAAGCAGCCTCAAAGAGACAAAGCCAAATGCATTTTACCCAGACCTGCCTCTTTTTTTGCTGTTGGATTTTCTTTGTTGTTTTTAAATGTGTTTTTAATCCTCCAGTATCAGCAGGCGACAGTATGTTATAGTGTGTAAACCTCGGCCATTTCCCCCAGCAGTGTGAAGTACAGGTCAGGAGATATGCAGGTCAAACTGGAGGAAATGGTGCTGGCCTGACTGAGTAAGGCGTTGCAGACGGCAGTTCAGATTACATCTGATGATTAGAAACATGAGCTGTGTGTGTGTGTGTGTGTGCGTGCGTGTGCGTGTGTTTGTATGTAAGCATTTGCAACCCAGAGACACATAAGTCGGAGTCGGAGAACATAAGTGGTGTTTGCACTTTACCATTATCAAGTGGGATTTAGAGGTAAAATTGCAGAGATTTGTCCATAATTTTAGTTTAAAATGTTGAAAAAAATGAGCATTATAAAAAAGAAACAGCGGTGTCGACCTTATCAAACATACAGTTCCAGAAACAGCAACAGATCATCGAAAGACTCAGTAACACTAACAGACAGACACAATATACATGTGTACTAATATCCATGTATCTCATTTACCAATGTGCCAATGATGATTTCCTTTCTTTCACACTCCCCTTCCTTCCTGTCTTCTTTTACAGCTGCTTTACAGCATTTTGACGTCTTGCTGGTCACCGCCATAGATTTGCACGCAATAAGTAGCCTTGTAATGGATCATTTCTGCAGTCACATTCTTAATTATGCTGTCCTCAAAGGCTACGGATGTAGTTGATGTTGTGACGAAAAATTAAACACAGCACATTTACTTGTTCATGTTGATCAGATATAGCCTCCTTGCTTTGTAAACAGTAGTGTAAATTGTCTTTTGGCTGAACTATTGTGTAATTTCCCTGCACACTAGCAATGAATGTGATCAACATTTACTGCTGAAGTGCACATTCATTAAATAATCTAATTTAGGGAAAAGATCATTTGCTTGGAAAAAAGCAACACTGGTTTGACATAAAATGCAACACACAGCAAAACTATTAAAAGGAACCCTTCTAGTTGAGGCGCCACACTCTCACTTCCCCTTTAAACTGCTTTTCCAGGACAGTTTCTGATCAGCACAAGTAGCACAAAGAACAGTTTGAGTTTCAAGCAGTGAATAAAGGCTGTGAGAAACACAAATGGGTCGAAAGAAACTGGCTCTTCCTTCGCCGCATACATTTTTACAAACTATTGTTCAGGCCTTCTAATCCAAAACAAGTGCGAAGCAGCTTTTGTGCAGAGATGAGTGATTGCTCACTGGACATGTTTAGGAAAGCTGGCACCGTGGCGGCAGAGGCAGTTTATCTACACCGTGACTGGATGAGGCTTTCCTTTCATCTCTCGGCCGTGTTCTTTACCTCAGTTCAAACATTTTTCCTTTTTCTACACGTTCCTCCACGTTTCATTGAGGGAAGCCTAAACAGACGCATTTGAGAAAATGTTTTTGGTCGGGTGGCTCAGACAGCTGGCATAAGGAAAAGTAATGGCTGGATCAAGATTAGTCTGGTGTCATTGCAGAGAAATTTCTGCTTCGAGGGCTTAATAGCACGACATTAGTCATACTGCAAGTCATCTTGATTCCTCCTAATGTTTAGACTAATTTGCCAGAGGATATTCATTCCACATATTGTGTGAACATAACTAATAACACGTTTCTTTAAACTTATACAATGATTTTGCATGAGCTAATAGTGTTCTTCCGTTTTTAAGTTGACCAAATTTCTATTGGTGCTCGAATGTGGAAGAATTAATCATTAAGTTTTGCAATGCCTTTTAATGAAAGAAAACTTCAATAAAGTGCACTGCTTTAGTAAGTTCTTGCAGGGTAGAGTTTCCACGGTTTGCACTTGTGCCTTTGTTTCCTGGTGATAGTGACAATGGAGAATTATCATCCAGTTTCGGTTCCATGGCCATTGAAGTCCTAACATGGTGCCGTTAAACAAAGGAAGAACCATAATCACTGGCGGCATGAAGTGATTGTAACACATATGTATAACTGTAATATATAGCTGTGATAAGCTGTATGTATGTATTTAACTCATAATGTCATCTTAAAGTCATTTAGTTATGTAATATCTTTTTGAAGATGCTAAAAAGGTCTGTAAACATGAGGGAAAATGCCAAGTTAAGGGATCATCTTTAAGAAAAGTACAACACAAGTTGAGTCACAGCATTCTTAAGTGTTGTATTAACGCTGCATGACAGAACAGTAAAAACGACAAAAAGTTCCAACTCTATTGTCACATGGAAAGCATATTGGCTTTATTCCTTACTTCTTTGCATTTGCACCTCAATGACTGAACTTAAAAGCCACTGTAGTCTGATGTCATCATTTGAGGACTCCAACAGGGGTGAATAGCATCCAGCCAGTGAGCCCGAGACAAGCTGTTTCTCATCAGTTCTGCTCCAGCTCCACACAGCGGTGTAGCACCGAGAGGGAGACAGTCGCCTTTGCTGCAGACCGATAAATCTTGCGGTAAAATGCTTCGTCAGTTACGCTGTGTCTGTCAATGAAACGTGATAAAGTGTAGTATTTTTTCAGTTTCGGTTTAGTTTTTTGGAAGAGGTCCAGTGAGCATGAAATAGACAACAGGGCTCCCTCTTGCTTTTGAAATGGTCTTATTGTTAGCGCCACGGTTGCTAAGGCATTATTAGCAGCATGTAGTGCTGCCAACTTTGTCACAATCAAATAAGGAACAGAACGTTTTGATCTAAGCCCGGTGCCTCAGAATGCTGAGCCAGGTCCTTCTCACTTCCATTGCTAATATAGAATTCCCAGCAGCATACAGTACAGAACACTTTCATTACATGAAGGCTGACTGGCTTAACACACGTCACCCACGTTCAAACCACACCAGACATCACTGAGGCTTTTTTGTTTACCGGAACTGGAAATCTTTCATTTTTCGAACATGTACTCACAGTTCAGTAGAGGATACCGTTTCATACAGGACAGTTCCAGAACTGAATCTTATTCCTACGTCCTGCCATTTCCCTGCGCTGAAGTCTTTTATTATAAACCCTTTTTTGCCTCAAGGCCACTGTAACTATGCATTACTGTAACCGCAGTGGACACGTCAGTTGCACACTGTGTTTATTACATATTGTGTTTCTATACAGTAGACTGGGATGATGGCAATGTTTGGGAGCGCAGATGCGCGCGAGGGTTTCAGCTCTAACAACACGTTTTGTTTGGTGACGTCAGTTGTTTCTTTTTTGAAGCATCATCTGAAAATACATGCTGTGTGGTGCTCAGACAGGAAGTGCATCCTCCACCACAGTCTAGCTTTCCCCATACAGCTGTGGGGCTCCTTCCAGCTCTCTCTGCTTCTAAATTCCTTCTTTCCTCTTTATATCTTCTTCCCTTTCCTTTACTATAAGCCCATCCTAATTTTATTTACCTTAATGGTCATATTTTATTAGCATTGAGCCACTTCCAACCACACTAATTTAACTGCTGACCTGTGTCTGTATGTTTTCTTTGTGAGTGAGACCTTTGGGGTTCCTTTTGTTCCACGCACACAGCGGGCCTCCTCCCCCTTTTCCTTTTGAAAACAATTTTGGAGGTTGTAAGTGAAGTAAACCTAAGATTTAATCCCCCCCTCTCTCATTACAAGTGCCTCCACCGCCACAAGAGTAGCTGACACCCATCCAAGCTGCAAACGGCTGTGGCACAGTCACGTCTTTCTCTCTCTCAACATGGAGGTGAAATATAACTGAACGGTATATTGAATGCACATTGGATCCCTTTGTGTTCAGTATATGCTAATTCAAGACATTAGATTAGTGACAATATTTTCTGTGGCCCAACTAGAAGCACACATCTTTGATGCTGTTAATAAAAAAATGACACAAGCAGGGCTTGCGCCCTCGACACTGGCGGAGAACGATTAGGGGTCTTGTGGGGTTTGGGGTAGGGCCTCTGTTCTGTCCATGGCTCCGCTACATCCCACAAATGCTTGATTGGATTTAGCCTTGTTATGCTCCTTAAGCCATTCCTGAATGGATCTGGTGCTGCACATTAGAACAATGTGGGGCTCCTGATGTTGGAAGCGGTGCTGCCAATAAGAGGTAATATTGTATTAATGGCTCAGATTGTTAAATTTCTCAGAAGAACATTGCAGTCTCATAATATCCTCATTGATACTCAGTGGTTTTAATCTTGTGGCTGATCACTGTATATGCCACATAATCCTAAAGCCAATGTGCATTAGCAAACCTAGAAGAGATGAAGAGAATCAGATCGATATCAATTAACGACGTGGCTAAAAAAGAATTACTATTTATTATTATTTAGAAAACTTTCTACACACAGTTGCCTTCAGCTGAAACACCAAATCACTGTTATACACTTACTTCAGCCATTAATCAATTTCCCTGCGGGGATTAATAAAGTCATCTCTATCTCTATCTCGATCTATCTATATGTAAGAGTTTTGTATTTGTCATGCTAAATCATTTCCACCTCAGTCAGTGTTGTTATAACTAGCTAGTAAAATATGCACATCCACTTCTGTGCTTTATAATTGAATGTTGATTATGTGCCATTCTTTGCAGGTTTTACTAACGGAGTTGAACCCAATGGATCAAATGCTCAAATCAAAATGAGTCATTGGTTAGCATTCTTATATTGAGCAAGTATGATATTCCTGCAGAGTTTGTGCATATGTTGCTTATGTGTTGAATAAAACCAAAACCAAAAGTCTGAATGTGGATCTAGTCATAGTTAATCTAGTTATTGGGTATAATCATGAACCTAGTGGACACAGTAACTAATGGATCTACACTACTTGCACGTGACTTATCAAGGTCTTATGGGACCCCTTATCAAGGGCAGGGCCCACCTTCCCTCCCTGTGACCACTCCCACAAATGAAACTGACCACCCCTTTGCACTGATGCCTGGAAGCAGACACACGTGAACCTGCAAATGAAGAGCCAGTATTTGAGTGTCTAGTCTATGGTATTTTTTGTGATGCAGAATTGACACACTATGTTATATTTTACTTGGTTACGAACATTGTTAATTAAATGTAACAGATTTGCATGGTTTTTATTTACAACTCCATAAATCATTTTTTGCAGTGCGATGTCTTCGGTCTGGCAAAGTTTCTGATTGAATGTAAACTTTGACCTGAGGGTGGCTCTAGATGAAGTTTTCTCCATTCCTCCGTACCCCGTGAGGGTAATCAGCAAGACTAGGGAAGGATAAGTGTACATATGTATACTGGCTAGCACAAGTTGGAAGTTCAAGCTGGTAAGCAGCCTCTAGTTGATATTTGCTACGTGCTAAACTGTTTACATGACAAAGAGATCTAAAGATATTGTTTGGACCAAAGTGATGACTGACAGACATCGCCATCACTATCAGACAACATTCATGCTCACACATGAACTTTTCCAGTATATTTATTACACTCTCTGAATGTACAGATGACGTGAACAAGCGCAGGGAGGCTGGAATGTTTTGAACACGGGGGTCAGGGGCGTTCAGAGAGAGGGAAACGAAAGAGGGAGAGAGCAGAGAGGCCGATTCACACACATGGCTTTAGTTAGTGGATTCCATTAAAGACACTGCGGTCTGGAACAAACTTTACATTTCACAGTTAAAAGGCATTTTTAAGACTTTTCTGTCGGCCACTGAAAGGTCACATTCACTCATTTCACCAATGGATACACATTGTGCAACATATAGAATATACATCAAACAACAGCGGAAACCTGGAATGTTAACAAATGGAGGTCAATAGTGGTTTGTATTGAAAATAATATATAGTCAAGAAAAAGAATGCCAAAGTCCTCAGCCACAGGCTAATCCCTTAATTTAACTGACTCAACCTTTTTATATATAATAACCTCTGTCTTCTAGTGAAGACTTCCACACAATAAATCTCTCATGTAACCAATAAAAGCTGTTAGATAATCATATCTGCTACATTACATCAGTATAAATGGAAAGCCACATACCACATGTATGTTAATTTGATCATATTTTACAGTGGAGTCAGATTGGCTATTCAAATTTCAGCTTGATTACGGAGGGAAATACGTTTTAATCCCCTGTATTTTACAGTTATACATATGTGTTAGAGGATTAAGATTTTGCATTACACAATTTAATAAGATTATTAAATTCAATGTTATTAAAGAATAAACTCTTTGGAACATAGAAATCATTGTCTGGTCTGGTCAGGACCACTCAGGTTTATCTGGTGATCCTTGGGAGTGACACAACCCCTAGATTGGATACCACTGAACAAATGAAGATTATAGTCTGCTATTGTTCTTTAATGTCAATGTAGAACACTTTTCTGTACTTCAGTTTAAGTAAGAGATCTGACTACTTCCACCGTCCTTGTGGGTAACTGCAGATAGTGGAGGTCTTGGTGGAAGGGAGGGATCTGGTGCCTTCGTGTCTGGTTTTCAAGTTCACTCAAACTCCCATTTGCTTTTCCATGCCTGAATCCAGAGGATCATTACATGGAAAATGAGGCCGAAGCAATTTCACGCACAAAATTGTGTGGAGAGAGAGAGCGAGAGTGTGTGGGATCACGTCTGATATGGCTTCTGGGTCCTATCTCATCTCGAACAAATAAAACTGCCGAAGATTTGAAGTCGCCTACAACTTACCTTCATGTAAAATAGCCTGAACTCAGATCTGAGCTTTTCCTTACTGTATGCAGAGTTTGGACTTTTTATGGAGTGTGCTTTTGTGTGTTTGAACCTAGATGGGTGTTGAGCCTACATGTAACGCTGCCCTTGCGTGTACTGTATGTGATCATGTCTGTGTCACTAATGGCCCATTACGCTGATGTTGGAACCACATGAAAGGGCTAGCATGGTCTCACACACTTGGAAGGTGGAGGAGGTTGGGAATCTAATCTCTACTTTAACATCAACTTCTGAGAGTTGTGGTCATTGCAAACAAACACACACATGCACACAAACACTGAACATAGTTGTTGATGTTAAGAGGCTGGGAACACATTAGAGGTAAGTCACATTTATAAATAGCATACATTCAGTAACAGCCGATGTATTTAAGTTCTCGCCTTTGCAAATCTGCACTGTAAGGACAAAGTTGTGGTCAGCACTGAATCAGCAGCATAGACTTCTATTGTGTTCCCAGTTTAAGCCACACAGATTTCAGACATTTATGACACACTCCAAGCTAGAAAACATTTCATTTGATTCTAAAAGCAAGTAGAAAGAATGTATAAAATCCTATGTACAGTAATTGTGAGACATTACACAATTGTCCCTTCCCCAATCATCTAAATACAAAATAATACAGACTATAAATACAATACTTTTTGCACAAGACACGGTTAGCAGTCTCTCAGAGCTGCTGCTCCCCAAACAGTATCTGAGCGTACACAGTGCCGGTGCACGACGCCTTGGCTTCAGGAATTGGCTTCACCAGATCCAGCTCTGCGTAGGTCAGATTCTCCTCCACTATCTTAGGCTGGAGATGGAGGAGGAAGAGAAAAAAGAAAAATAACAATGGGAGAGAAGAAAATGGAAGGAAGTGGTACCAGTGGTTAGAAAATGAGCCGGCGGTTGAGGAGGAACTCCTCTCATTGATCTTTCAGTATAAATAACACAGCCGAGAAATACTCAGTTAAATGCAAATAAAGAAGACGTTCTGAAAGTCATGTGTTTTGCTCTCCAATCTCCTTGGGTTCCCTCTGTTTAACAGCATTGGTTTGGTTAATGTTAACAGTTTGCGTACAGATGTCACCTTGCAAGATTTGTAGGTTAAAGTTGCCAAAATCCAATGACCTGTTCCACTCTGTGCCAATCACAAGCAAGGCTGCAATAGAGCCAATTAATTCAAGCGAAAGTTACAAAAGTAAACTTGGGATGAGTGGAGTGTTTTACAACATTTTCTCATACTTCTGCTCACACATTCGTGGTGGTTGTTCATTGTATTTGGCAAAAAAAACAATGGCTGCCCTATGAATACCCTGCTTGCAACAGTAAGGTTTAGGCAGAAGGACCAATGTGTGTGTGGTGAAATTGCAATTGCAACATGGCAATTGATTGCTAACTTTGCTAAAGGCATTTGTGCTACTCACCAACATGATTTTCCTTGGTTGTGGTTTTAAAAGTTTGGGTTTTCGTGATTTGTCTCCGATGGGAGCTGTATGGACAGAACAAATGTTATTGGGTTTGCAGAGATCTCTTGTCTTCATACACACAATAAGAACCAAACCTCTGTCATAACCACAGCCTTGGCATATGCTCAACTTCCCATCATGGCAGTTCTGACTGTTATGGGAAAGAGACGATCATCCAAAGCGGACATTTTGAGCAATGCTCTGGGAGAGTTTCCAGCGTGCCTCTGGCAATAAAACCAGGTATTTTAAGGCAAAACATGATATTTTTCTGAAACCAACCAAGTATTCTTGTGCCTAAACTTAACCAGACCTGAAGCACAGCTCTAAACTTTCAGTGTAACCCTTGATTTACAGAACTCTACAGTGCCCGCATTCTTCTGAGCGATTGGGTTGAATTAATACACCCAACACTGATCATTTAGTTACTCTCAGCCTAATAGCATTGTAGTGCCTTTCAGCCCAATGTTTTGTTTTTAATGGCTTGCGTGATGTCACTTATATGTGAAAACAACCGTTTATTTTTTATGTTTTTATGTGCGGGGCTACTTCTCAAGTTCCTGAATCTCCTATGCAAAGTAGTTTGAGGCGTAAGGCTGGCAACAGCCTAGATGATTTTAAAATCTTAACCACTTTTAAAATTGTGGGAAACCACAGACATAAGGACATTTTCAATCAGTTATTCACACACTTGATGATGCAGCTGGACCACAAGTCCACACACCTGCCATTTTGTGTTAATGATTTTAAAACTTCTACCCACTGCTTTTCTGTGTTGGCTTTGATGTGATATGGTTTGCATGAGACATTATGAAGGCATTCGTAATGTCGCCATAAATCCAAGAGCTGGTCTTCTTTTTCAATATTTCACTTGGCTCAGGAAACAGTTCTCTTCTTCTTGTTTTTTCATGGGGATAGTTTTGTTTATGTTTGCTGCCATGGTTGTAACTTGGGTGTCTGTTTTATATTTACGATTCCAGTTCAGGGAGGTTCCAACTTGGCTGGAAGCAGTGAAATGATCGTGTTGTCACCACACACTTGAGGTTTGTTTGGCCAAATTTTTGAATGTGACGATCTGTGGATCAGGCCATGACCCTGCGATTGCTGTGAAGGGCAACTGGGGCCCAAAATCTGCCCTAAAATTGTCTAGTGTGTAGAAGAGTGAAGCATTCCACATGCAACCCCATAACTGGTGTCAAGCACAACAGAATGAAGTGAGATTAAACCTCAGTTTGCGCTGAGATAATCATGCTACTATTTTTGCACAGTAAATGAGCCACTTGTGTGTCTTTTCTTGTGGGCAAGGTGTGGCTCTTTCAAGATTGGGAAATGCAACCAGATGGTCTTGTTTACCTTTTACAGGTATTTCTGGTGGTATCTCCTCCTGGTCGTCTCTGCTCCTTTTCTTCTTGTACCTCCTTGTCTTCTTAGGCAGAGCAGGAGACACACTGTCCAAACTTGTCACCGTCTCTCCTGAGCTGGATTGGGAACAGATTTCAAGAGGTACAGTTAAATCAAAAATTTGTTAGCTTTTGTGTGAGATGCTGTGCCACTTAAATCTTACCTGTTTTGAGAGCTTTTGACCAAATGGTAATTATCTGGGGATATACAACACATTTAGAAATTTAATATCTGTTATAAAGTCAGAGCTTAATGTAATTAAGTAAATTGCAGCCGTCCAAGCTCCAATTCACTCTTTACAGGTAAGAGAGGGTAAAAATAGTACTGGATACAGAGTAAATTGAAGCGCAAGTAATAGATTAGAAGTTTTTTGACTGTAATGCTAACCTTTTAGCCTCTGCTTCCTCTGTATGTACTGGCAGGTTACCGTCACCGTGAACATGCACATACAGAGCAGGCCCACCGAGCAGATGAGCACTGCACACAGGTACACGTCTGAAACACACAACAAGCAAATTATGGTGTACTCTAAAAATAAGATGACTCACCTTCAAACAAGCTCCACAGGCTGTCTTTGGCTTTGGTGGCCGGTACAACATGCACTGCACAGGAATTAAAGAAAGAGGAGAACTTTATGAAGTTTGCCTATAATTTAAAAAAGCTAATTGTGGGCTGATCCTGTCTCTGAATCTTTGTGTCAACCTTCATCTTTACTGGATAAAAAAAAAAAATCATAAAAAAAAAAAATACCTTGGGTTGGGATGGAAGTATTTATTATACTTTTTGCCTTTGCCTTTATATTGTACACATTTCACATATATGGTTGGCTTTACAATTGTCTGCATGTTAACAGAGGAAATTACATGTTTTTTTTGTATTTTCACCTTGTATTTTTATGGCCACAACACAAAAAACAAAAAGCGTGTTTGTGGAACGTAAGAAATTTGCAGCCTATGGTCCGCAATTGTGGATTGTCTTCTGTGGATTACAAAAAAAGTCCAATAATAAAGTGACTACCAGCACAGAGTTCATTTTTCAAGTTTTTTATCTTAAATGCAAATAGTTGAGTAGAGTAATGCATCATCGCAAACTCCTCACATCTTGTTACTCTCCAGAGCTTCGAGCATGTTTTGGGTGATTGCAAAGCACAACTACACTGTAGGAGCTACTACAGTTCATGAGTCCTTGTTGCGTGCATGAATATTTTTTGCAATAAATACCCTTAAAAGTGAATCAACCAATTATTACCTGGAAGCTTCCTTCTGACCCACCCAATATGGCTGTTATTAAGCCACTGAACAGGCTTCATTCACACACATCTGTCCCATGTGTAAGGTGTTTTATAGGTCTACTAAACCTACACTTCCAGAAACAATGTGTTAAATTTGTAGCCTTAGGTGTCCAAGGGCTTGTCACTTGGGCAGTACCCTAAAAGTTACAATCATTGTACCTTTTAGAACTTATTTGTACCCTATCAACCTAAAAAAAGGTACATATTAGTACCATATAGATCCATTATGTCCCTTTGAGGGTAAATCGTATGCAGTTGTAATTCAAAGAACACAGATGTACCTCATCCATAACTTTATTACTGACAGTGTATATGTAATTCAAGTTTGACAGTATGCCAGTACTGGTGGAACCCACTCAGCTCATCTTATTCCCACTAACAAAATGGAAACTACCTTCAGTGGCAAGGCATGACGCTAAAGCATTTGTAAATGAGACTAGGTAGGACTTATATAAACTATATTGGAATTAATAGTAACTCGATAGATATTTAATGTTCGTATTAGCTATTTTGTGAGAAATAATAAATTGTATCTGGTCATCTGAAAGTTGCACGAAACTGAGTGGTGTTTCGACGTGCCGACGAAGACCTTGTACACACTAATATGGATAATTTGCAACATTTTCCAGTAAGGAAGGTCATGTGGGCAGGGGAAAAATATCCTCTTGGAAAAACCTACGTATTAGTGCGTTCAAAGTCTAAGACATTCTTGACATTGTTTCATTCATTCTGTCATTAAAAATGCTCTGTAGCAGGCAATTTGAGAAATCTGTTCTTTGTCATTGGAACAAGAGGTCAAAACATGCAGGAAAATTTTCATTTAGCAAAATATCTATATTGGTGTTCACTAGGCCCAAGATGTTTTTGACATTTTAAAATGTATTGAATACAATAAATGAACAAAAGTTATCATCAACTCCTCTTACATTATTTGCCAATGGCTGTTACCTGTGTTAACAAACTCTTGATTTCTCAAGATTGTTTAAATTGAACACTTAGACCTTCAAATCACAACTTTACTTCATGAAAAAATAATGTAATGATGTCTGATGGAACCAGCATGCAGAGCATTGTAATGTATTTATGGTAAAACTGTTAGAAACTATGGTTAAATTGTTTTAATATATGAATCAAATGTTACAATTACTCATTAAACGCAACCAATTTACTAAAATGTGGGGTAAAACCCCTTAACACGTGATTGAAATGGGCAGACATCACTGGGGTGTTTACTGCAAAGTCTGCAGCTCTGAGGAGAATAAAAGCTTTAAATGCTACAGTCAAAGTACTCATTCTGTAATGAGGTAACATTTATTCAATTAAAATGTCACTACGAGTCCAGTAATAGCAGGTTACCCTCATATAAAAAGCCACCGACCACACACGTCTTTCACCAGCGGACAGGGCCCAACCTATAATTAAATGTATTGACGCCAGATTAATGTTGATACTACGACAGTTAATTGCCTCAGTTTTTCATAAAACTGAAAAGCTTTCAGGGATCCAGAAGCCCTCAGACTGTTCTCAACAGGAAGCACACCTTTAGACTTGATCTCCGTATGGTAAACTATATGAGCCCTACACCGACCTACACTGTGACCTACATTCTACTGTTTGGAAAAACTGGCTTTAATTAGATCTTTGAATTATTACATTTCATCAAATGTAAAGTTGAGTTTGCAGTTAAATGGTTTTGGGCAGTGCTAAATCAAAGTTTGAGCTTCAACCGTAGTCATATTTATGATGAAAACACAGAATATCTGATTCACTTTTGCTTAATAAAAGATATTCACAAACATTTGCTATACAGTGATGAGTCAGATCCTTTCACAATGATTTATTTCTACTATCCTTTTTTTCTTTCTTTTGGCAGTAATCCTTTTACTGTCCAAGTCGGAGTTGACACCATATTTCCTCTCAGCACATGAGGAAGATCTCTAATTGTGTCATACGCCACACCTTAGTTTGCTTTACTCATCCCAAAAGTCTCATACTTAATTTGTTGCTAATCAAGGTAGGACGATTGGACCTGACTGGAGAATCCCTGGAATTAAACAGCTAAAGATTTACTGAATTAAAGCTGTTCAAAAAAAAAAAGAGGAAGAAATGTTAACACATGAGTTATACATATGAGTTTGCTTCCAGCGGGGTCTTTAATAATGTACTTAATATACGGTTTTTATGGTTACTCGTTAGGGGTTGAAGTGTAATTGGGCTTTATAATAGTGTTAGAAATATATCAGTGCAGCCAATAAGCGCATGGTACAGACAGTGTCTTGCTGTAAGTTGTACAATTTCTCTGGGGTGATGTGTTTTTCTTTTATTTTTATTTTTTTTGATTTTTGCCTTGACAGCAAAATTACAGCATATGATGTTTATGTGTTGTTTGTGCCGCAGGTTTTGTCTCTCTCTGTAAGTGTGGCAGCAGTACAGTACATGTTGGAGTAACCAGAAACGGGATAAATCTACTGCATGTCATAAAACCGGCTTTTATCCTCCTAAATGTCTTCTTTTTATAGCAAATTTTGAATGGCTAATGACTGCAGCAGCCAACAGAGGAAACATTCAAACTACTTTTTTGGCAGAGCCACAGGGTTGCGTTCATCCGCTGTTAGCATTTCAGATTTGTGGCTCTTTTTTTGTACCCAACAAACCAGCGCTGTAAACATCAATACAAAGCTGTGGACTGGACGAAAGAATGATCCTCTGTGTTTTCATCATACACACTGAGTCGGTCACTGCTCTAATTTACTGTATTATAAAAGACGGGAGGAATGGAAGAACACAAGGGGATTGTATGTCTCAACAAAGTCTTTAAGAATCCACCCATTCACTTCCTTTTGTGTCTTTGCATCTTTTCTTCAAGAATTGGATCTTCTGTAAATTTTCTTACTCTACCGTTATTGCATTAAACACAGGTCTATTTTGTTGGCCTCTTATTCATACTACATACCCCCTATAAAGATATTCCAGTGATGTTTCAGATATTTGTTTTCCTGGTGATGTTGCTAACAGAACACTTATAGGTCTGCATTATAAAACCATGCCACATTGATGTGCTGTGTACCACTTGTACCCACATTTGTTGCAGAGGAAAATAAGAGCCAAGAGGAGGCTGCCCTCAATTTTTCTGACCTCCCTAGTTGTTTTTATTAAATAGAGTAATGGGAGTTTGTGAAGGAGAGAGATTGTGGAAACACCGGACCAACTAATGTTATCTGACCACAGGAATTCCATCTGACGTGACAAACACATATGCTTTTGTGCACATAAAGTCAGTTATCTGCTGTTGTTTTATGTGAAGTGAGCACCAGTAGTAATGGTCCCGGAGAGGGTTCAACCCCTCAGATATGTAGCTGATGTTTATCAAAGCTGTCAACCGTTGACGTGCTGACTGGGAAGAATTACCAACCCTGCTGGGCCACTGGGCAAAAACAGTGCAGTTTTTCAGTGTTGCTTGAGTTCTGGGCCAATTACCCATCTTAGATCTTAGACTGTGTATGCTGACATGTTTTGTATTAAGAATTCATAATTCCAACAATGATGATATTGATGTTTTACCCACAATTTTAAAGGTTAGAGGGACAAGTTTACAACAGCCTTTTTGGAGCTAAACTTACAAAAGGAAGTCATAGTCAGAACATCCTGTGTTGCTTTTGACCATTCTTTTCAGAAATCTGTCTCTCACATGTCTTGGAAATTTATGAAAGTAAATTGGTACACAATATTTAGGTAGGTAGCACAGTCTTAGACCGATTTGAGCCTTTTTTACAACTTCAAACTTCAAAAATGTATCATGCCTCCTACTCCAAGGGGACACCTCCTGAAAATCCCTGATGTACATACAAAAATGTAACCCCAGGCAAAGACTGAAGAGCAGGGATTGGTAATTCTTTTCTGCATTCATTTCCAGCTCCTCCTGGATATGTCGAATATAATCCCTCCAACAAGTTTTGGGTTTACCTCAGGGTCTCCTCCTAGTCCAAAATTCCCAGAAAACCTTCAAAGGGAAGCACTCAGGAGGCATTCAAATCAGATGCCCAAACCACGTCAACTGGTTCGTTTCGAGATGAAGGGGCAGTGGCTCTACTCAAAATTCCTCACTATCTCAAAGATTGGCAGGAAGTTGTATATTCTACATCCATCCATCCATCCACTTTCTACCGCTTATCCTGTTAGAGGTCGCAGGGGGGCTGGAGCCTATCTCAGCATCTTCGGGCGAAGGCAGGGTCACCCTGGACAAGTCGCCAGTTCATTGCAGGGCTGACATATAGAGACATACAACCATCCACACCCACATTGACACCTACGGGCAATTTAGAACTACCAGTTAACCTAACCCCTAGTTTTGCATGTTTTTGGACTGTGGGAGAAAGCCGGAGTACCTGGACAGAACCCACGCAGACACAGGGAGAACATTCAAACTCCACACAGAAACGCCCTGACCCAGAATCGAACCCAGGACCTTCTTGCTGTGAGGCAACAGCGCTAACCACTGCACCACTGTGCTGCATATGTGGTCCCATAATTGTATGATTGCAGTATCCATTCAAAAAATGTCTCTGTAGGCTCTTTTGAAATCAATATTTCATACGCCACAAAGGATTTGCACTTCCGTCCATAAGAAAAGCTCTCCATATCCTCGGACACCACGGAAGAATAAGAGCCAGAAACGAGCCAGATGCCCACTCGACTGTCCTTTCGAACGAACATTCCAACTTCAACGTCCTCGGCACAACTATCTCTTGCTCCATTTCTGCTGACTGTCTGTTCTACTTTTGGGAGGGAAAATCCGCGTCAGGGCCAATGTCAGCAGCTTTTGGTAGCGAGTGCATCGGCCCAGACTGGTCACAGCCTGTAGGAACACTTCTATGGAAAATGTGGCAACCAACAACTAGTGTTATTGAACATTCACAGTACTGCAGATGAAAGCAACAATTTTACATAAATGCTTCCCCGGCTGTTGATGTTACATCACACTGATTGAACCAACTGCCATTTCATGAAGTTTTCTGCAATGTCTTTAGATAACATATTCTTTGTGAAATGAAGAAAAATTTACTTGATATAAAGAATTTGAGTAAATCTGGATGGATGGACTTTTTAAGGGGATTGCCATTAAATAAATAAACGTCAAACATATTGAGAAAACAAAGGAGACAGCATCTCCTGTTGAGTAACAAATGTAGAGTGAGCCCCTGTAAACCCCAAAATCTGATTGTCCAACATGTTTCAATGTTTTTACCAAAGCATTAACCAAAGGATGGACTGTATATCTCTGTTCAGAACCAGTCTATAGTAGCAACTAAGTTTTATTTACAACATTTAATAATAATTAATTGAGGGTAACATCACAGTCTATGCTTTTAGTTTCTTAGCTTTTCATTTGCTTTTGGAAAATTAACTTTCCAACAATCTTACCCAATATCTAACCCAGATAAATGGGCCAGGCACATGGATTAGACATCATAAAATTCCTTACACTCTATCATAATTCCAATTTTCGATTATTATCATCATGGATTATTAGCTCTAGCCTTGTCCTGCTAGCAGTACACTGCAAAAGAATGTGGATGATCTACTGGTGAGGCTGTTAACTTTGTGCCACAACAAAAACTGTAGCTGACCTCTGTCTTTTATTTCTCATTTGAAAATGAGCAGCAAAACATCATCAGATTCAACAGAAGATAATGTTTTCATCCTGGACATGGAGCTAAGGTTAGCCCAATTAGTGAGATAGCTACAGGTGATAAGTTCCACCAGTGACAATCATCTTTTCAGATAGAAAAGTGACATTTGCTGTCTGGAACTGAGAAGCCTGCTGTTGTGTACCTCTCTCTAACATTGAGGAACCTTTGTTTTTCATTCAAAAAGCTGAGCAGTCACTTGGTACTACATTTGAGACAAAATACAAACAAGAATCAGCATTCCCCCACATATGTTGGTGAAAATGAGAACTGCATTCAAAATGAGACACAAGTGAAATGTTGGTAGGGAAAAATGAATAAACCATTACAGTGTGTTTGAGGTTTTATTAAATTGAAGGTATTTCTGGGCAGTATGTGGCACCAGTGGATTTGTCAACTATTCCGTTGTGTGAACATTTCCTGTGCCAGCAGAGGCACTGGATCCTCGCACTCTGGCTCTGCTCCGTCTCCAAGACCATCTACTCAGTCAGAGCCACAACTTGACTGTGCTGGAGGATCCTTTTATCTCCAGATGTATTTTTAACCAGTGTCATTTTCCCTCCCTAAATCAAAAGCAGGACAGTGCTTTTGCTCAGTGAGCCCACGTCACTGCCTCACCCGCCAAATGAATGACATCATCCAGTTGTGGTCCAAGAAAAGGCAACTACTGGGGACTCAGAGCTGTTCCCCCAGGACAAATGTGATTCCTGCTATCTTCAGCATACTGTTATCATAATTTGAGTTTGCTTGCTTTGTTCGCGGCCTAATTTTTTTGACCTCTAAAGCTCCAAGAAAGAGAGTTAACATCATGCATCCAATTCATCCTTTTTCAGAGCTGGAAGCTGCTCGCAGTTTTCTATAATATCTCTACAGACCTGCCCTCCAACAATTTCTTGCACTCCTACTTTATCATCTGTTGTGGTTAAAAATATAGCTGTTCGGTCTCCACACATCAGCATCAAAAGCAGTGATGTCATTCTGAGACACTACTAGTTTCTCCAAACAAGAATGACTTGGAGAAGTTCACCTTTTTTTGGTGCAAAACCTCATTTTTAATTCTCACTATTCCTTTGCTAATATATACCTTTTAAATGACATGAAATTTAATGAACAGTTATCAAAGAACATTTTAGACTATAATCATTATTATAACTCTTAGGGCTTAGACTCTTTAAACACAAAGTTTGAGACTTCATTTCATCTGATTGTCCCAGACTGGAAGTTTGATTCTGTCTGCTAAATCCAGCTTTATGTTTGCAAAAAGGACATTTGATTGTGTGAGGGGTTGACCAGCTGTTCACTGAGGAGACTTTCTGATCTGCACTACACTGCTTGGTTTCCTTATTGCGCTGTCATGTAAAGGGAATGGCAAAGTTAATCAATATTAAAAGTAATACAGATAATTATTAACTATTATGTGAACATTTTAGATGCATTCCTGAGTGTCTAAATAAATAACACTTTTTCTGAAGCCTCTGTGGAACCAAATGCTAATAAAAGACTGATTTTCAACTGAATAGTTGCTTTGACTTCTAAATGTGTTTTGAATACATATATGTGCATATTTTACTGTTTTTATTTTAGTAATACATGATACCAATCGGGTGATACTTATGTCTGGTGCAGTTCCAGTCTCGTACTTTTTGCCTAAATTTGGTGAAACACTTGTCTTTCTGGTGAATATATCGTTTGTTTGGAGAGGCCATGTTCCATTGGTCTGAACCATTCCATCCAGCATTAGTCATTTGGCTAAATACAGTGTTGGGAACACACTGAGCACACATACGGAAAGTGGGAAAATGTTTCTTTAATAAAAATGATGTATTTTTTTGATGTAACCACTTGAAAGAATGAATCCAGACAGGCTGCTCTGTTTTTTTTTTAACAGAGGGAAACTAAAATCGTTTTCATATTGATAAGTGTTTCTCTGCTAATGGGCTCTTGGGATGATTATCTCTTTGTGAAGGTGATATTTGCAAAGAGCTCATTTAAAAAAAAATAAAAAAAATCACTCAGTAAAGAAGATAAAGGTGATATTAAATGAGACATTAAATCCAGGCCTCACCTCGGAGCTCAGTGGCGGCTGTGCAGTTGGACGAGGCCTTCCATCGGTCCTCGTGCTTTTTAAACTCCTGCACCCGGCACATGTAGAGTCCCCGGTCCCCCTCAGACACGTTCAAGATGAGCAGGTCAAAGATCTTCCCCTGCTTCACCACCGTCAGCTTCATTTTGGGCCACGGGAAGCTCTTGGTGTAGTTGCCATAGAAACGGGCTTTCCTCATGTTGACACGGGCGATGAGGAGCTCGTCCTCTGGCCGGTCCGTGCCCGCTGGCAGGAAAGTCCATTTGACCACGGGCAGACCGGTGTTGCGGCGCCGCTGGGACACCACACAGGACAGGGTGGTGTTTTGGCCCTCCTGAGCCACCAGGAACGGGGAGGGAGTGATTGTGACGTTAATGGCCAAACACAAATCTGAGGAAAAGAGATTTGCTCAGGTTATTTATAATGATATCCAGTCCTCTAAAAGCTGAAAAACAGATCCGAGAAAGGATGCAAGTGATGTGAGGCCAGGCACTTTTCTTGTTTTGACTACTGAGATTACAGCAACTCTTTAATTTAGACAGAGCTGAGGAACCACGTTTAGCTCTTTTCCTTGATTTTGATGTTTATCTCACAGATGGTTGGCTACGTTGAATAAAATGCATCAAAATAAGCTTTGTAACTACTATGGAATACTTTTTGGGACTCTATTTGGAATGTTATTTTTATTGTTGTAATGTAAAACTCATATAAGAGAAAAAGTTTAGAGAAATTGACTCAAAGCGTGAGGATAACTGGTTTGGAACAGCATCACCAGTTCATCATGATTAGAAATAAAGAAGCAATTAAACATATTTTCATCTTCCCTTTTGTTCTTTTGTTCATTTTCAACTTATAATGAGATCAATATACATATAGTTTTCCCTTTGTTTTTTGATTTGTCGCACACAGTGAATAACTTTAAATGCTTGTAGGCTTGAAATTGTAAATGTTCTATATCTTATGCAAAACATCTATCGCACACTGTCACCATTTCAAATTTTATATATAGAAAAATAACAATGTAAATTTGGAAGTTTAAATTAACTGTTTAACTTTTTAGTTTATTTCATCAAAAAGGACACATGCATTTTGTTGTTTTCCATTACCTTTATTGCGTCACATATCTTGCTGTTCATGTACCAGGTTTGTGAAGTCTATGGCAAAGGGAGCCTATTACTCCTACAGAAAACACATCACCTAAAACGCCACATGTGGAGTTCACTTCACCTACACTTTGTGACTTTGTTACGTCACTCTCACCCTTTCATAATGTACGCTTCACAACTAGTCTGCCACGGCCTTGGGCAGAGCCTGTGTTTTTGAGCAAATATCTCTTCGAACTACCACCATTGCCGAAGCTACTGAACAACGGTGTTTTCAGTTGCTCATGTAGACTCTGGTAGCTTAAGTCTGGTTGTGGTAAGCGATGTTACGTTTCCAACACACACACACACACACACACCAAGCAGTTAAGCAATCATAGTAAAGTGGGTCAGCTGACCAATCACAGCAGACTGGGCTTTTCTGGAGCAAATGTTTTGGCAGGGTGACTAGAGTGCTGCTGTATTGGATGATGGAAGGCACATAATCTTTTGAATATTAAAGCCCGTAAACAGAATTTGGTACAAACCTTAAATTATAATACTAAGTTGAAGATGAGCCACTCTAAATTTTGCGAAGACAATATGGTTTTCAACTTTTCATTTCAAGTTTGCATAGACTTGAAGGCAGCAGTCTCCTGAAACTCTCGCTGGCTGACTGTATCACAGATGTTTTTCAACAGCAGATGATATTGTTTCTGTGTTGGCGAAACTGAAAATGTTCACACCTGAACTATTTTAGCTGTCTCAGTTTTGATGTCTACTTTTTGAAGGTCTTCTATGTGTTGCTACTTTTCAACTCTTTTTTGCCAAGAGGAAGTCCTGAAATATACCTGCGGTTAAGATCCGTTTAAGATTTTCCAGTCTTGGTATTGATCAACACAACAGCGAGACAAAATAGGAGCCCACATCTCCAGCGGGGGTTTGTTGTTGCTCAACAGCTCTCTTCCTCCCCCGTCTTGCTCTCAGCCGGGTAGTTTTTGTCATGTGATGACATATGTTGGGTGAGCAATAAGCAACACACTTTGCTGCTGCGTGAGCATATATCACACCACTGGTTTTCCAACTTTGAGCAATTTCATATTCCACACTTGCCGTGACACACAAGCACTGTTGCACCACTCAGATCAGTTCAGCACCAGTGCTGCTGTTCGCTTGTTGTCTGTTGTCGCTTGTTGAAATGTTTTAGAACTGACAGAACAACACAAGGAAAATACAGTAGACTGTCTGAAAAGTATCTAACATTGAAATGACCAGAAGTGATAATGCAAACCCGCTCTTTTTCACTTCAGAACTCCCTTTCATTCGTGCAAACTTGCCATTTTCTAGCCTACATACCCTGCAATCAGATTTGAATTCTTTCAGGAGAAAGAGGACAATGCATGAAGGAGCATCTTTTCTCATCCAGAACATCCTCCAGCCGTCAGCACAACATCCTCTCTGATCCGCAGCCTCTTAGCTCAATATCTCCACTCCAGCTCGTCTGGCATGAGACGGTATAAACTTTTCTTACCTCTAAGCAGCACTCGAGTCAGGAAAGCAAAGACCACTGAGGAGATCTTCATTTTCCTCAGCTGTAGCCTCCATAAACTCCTGGTTAAATGAAGAAAAGGAGCCCCAGCTTCCCTCCGTCTCCTCCTCTTATTCTTCTCTTTTTTCCTCCAGCTGAGGAGTGTAATATGAAACATTGTGCACTGTGTTTCTACTCAGAACCTCCCCCTGCCCCTCCCCCTGCCGTGGCACACACTGGAAACACATTTGGCCAGCTCACGTGCCCACACACACACACACACACACACACACACACATGTATAAAGAGCAGACAGGTGAGCATGTGTGAGCAGATGGACACACACACACACCACTGCTTCTGGCAAGTGAGTGGGAAATGTCATTTCCTGAGCAGGATGCTGGGGAGGGGAGGGAGTGTTGCCGACATTGACACTGAGCAAAACACACTTCCAGCTGTGGAGTGCAGCTGGCGCGGACCAAAGTCTGGGCTTCTATTTTGGAACGCAGACAAAGAGGTGGGCTGCTTTTGTATGTGGGCATCTCTGTGGCAGATGAAATGATAGTGACGGACGCGCCACATGAGCTAATTTCACATTTGTAGCTTGGTTCAGGTTACAGGCATGGGTACATATCCTGCTTACTAAGCTGACCCTCACATTAGTAAATTGTTGCGTCGGAGTTGTTTTTGTCTATATTTAGTCGCCCTCGTGCAACAGGATCCCACAGGCAATCTGTGCAGCAGTCTTTGTTACTTTACTTACATAAACCATGTAGTTATATTTAGGAAATGACTGGTGACCCTCTTGTCACCTTCGCACTTTAACACTTTGGAACTTATGCTGTATCTCTTCAGGTTGTCTAGAACTAACGCAGACAGCTTTACATTGCTTCTTCCTTCTTCCTTTTCTGCGCAGTGTCTTATAGATTAAAGACTTTTCATCTGGATCACAGTGCAGAAGTTCATCGTCTTCATATTAAAGAGTTCAACAATGACTACATCAGTTTTAGGGACTAGTACAGAAGGTTTGTCACCTAATTGGGATGAAACATATCAAATGTTTTCAGACGTTCCAAAACACAGCATTAAGCATTAAATGTGCTCACGTTGACGACAGCCGATTTATTTTCAGATGAGCAAAATTAGATGACACCAGCTAGGCTTATAACGCTACATCATTTCATACTTTTCCATACTCAAAGAGTCATTGATAGATGGGTGGCCAGTAAACCTCAGCTCCTTCTCCTCCTCCTTCTCTACTGTATATCATGAAATAGATGGTGGGAAGAAACACAATACTATTGGACATCACCAGTTCCATGACAAGCTGATTCTTTAGAAAAACCGAGCTGATGGAATTGTGGAAATATGCTAAATAAAGCAACAAGAGCATTCAAATATAGCAGGAAGTTTATTTTGGTGTCCAGAAAATGTTGTATGAAGGAAAGCCATGTCATTATGTGATAAAATGTCCCATCAGTAATTATTGTGCAACTAATGAAAGTACAAAGACTATTTTTACAAAGTTCCTCTGGTTGTCAGATGTGAAACTGGACTTCTGTTTGAATGTTTTTTTTCTTGGAGGTAAGTATCGTCATCTTGTGGATGACCTGTGAAGTGCTTGTAAGATCTTATTCTCTATTGCTGACTGCTGTCAAATAGCATCTGTGTGGGAAGTGTGTCAGTAGAGCAATTAGGTTTTCCTGAGGAAAAGTGAAGAAAAGTCAAACGTAGCCACATATTCAGGCTACTAAATATCTGAATATTTGGTTTATTACACTTTTTAAATGACAAAACTCTCCACGGCCATATTAATGGGTTGTGTTCCATTCCAGACGTTCATTATGAAAATTATAATAAAACGGGGACAATTACAAGAGTAAGAAACATATACAGTGGGGCAAAAAAGTATTTAGTCAGCCACTGATTGTGCAAGTTCACTTCAAGGTACACTTCAACTATGAGAGACAAAATGAGAAAAAAAAAAAAATCCAGGAAATCACATTGTGGGATTTTTAAAGAATTTATTTGTAAATTATGGTGGAAAATAAGTATTTGGTCAATAACAAAAGTTCAACTCAATACTTTGTAACATAACCTCTGTTGGCAATGACAGAGGTCAAACGTTTCCTGTAAGTCTTCACCAGGTTTGCACACACCGTAGCTGGTATTGTGGCCCATTCCTCCATGCAGATCTCCTCTAGAGCAGTGATGTTTTGGGGCTGTCGCTGGGCAACACAGACTTTCAACTCCCTCCACAAATTTTCTGTGGGGTTGAGGTCTGGAGACTGGCTAGGCCACTCCAGGACCTTGAAATGCTTTTTACGGAGCCACTCCTTCGTTGCCCGAGCGGTGTGTTTGGGATCATTGTCATGCTGGAAGACCCAACCACGTTGCATCTTCAATGCTTTCACTGATGGAAGGAGGTTTTGGCTTAAAATCTCACGATACATGGCCCCGTTCATTCTTCCCTTAACACGGATCAGTCGTCCTGTCCCCTTTGCAGAAAAACAGCCCCAAAGCATGATGTTTCCACCCCCATGCTTCACAGTAGGTATGGTGTTCTTGGGATGCAACTCAGCATTCTTCTTCCTCCAAACACGACGAGTTGAGTTTTTACCAAAAAGTTCTATTTTGGTTTCATCTGACCACATGATATTCTCCCAATCCTCTTCTGGATCATCCATATGCTCTCTGGCAAACTTCAGACGGGCCTGGACATGTACTGGCTTAAGCAGGGGGACACGCGTGGCACTGCAGGATTTGAGTCCCTGTCGGCGTAGTGTGTTACTGATGGCTTTGTTACTTTGGTCCCAGCCCTCTGCAGGTCATTAATCAGGTCCCTCCGTGTAGTTCTGGGATTTTTGCTCACCATTCTCATGATCATTTTGACCCCACGGGATGAGATCTTGCGTGGAGCCCCAGATCGAGGGAGATTATCAATGGTCTTGTATGTCTTCCATTTTCTTACAACTGCTCCCACAGTTGATTTATTCACACCAACCTGCTTGCCTATTGTAGATTCCCTCTTCCCAGCCTGGTGCAGGTCTACAATTTTCTTCCTGGTGTCCTTCGACAGCTCTTTGGTCCTGGCCATGGTTGAGTTTGGAGTCTGACTGTTTGAGGCTGTGGACAGGTGTCTTTTATACAGATAAATTGAGTTCAAACAGGTGCCATTAATACGGGTAACAAGTGGAGGACAGAAGAGCTTCTTAAAGAAAAAGTTACAGGTCTGTGAGAGCCAGAAATCTTGCTTGTTTGTGGGTGACCAAATACTTATTTTCCACCATAATTTACAAATAAATTCTTTAAAAATCCCACAATGTGATTTCCTGGATTTTTTTTTCTCATTTTGTCTCTCATAGTTGAAGTGTACCTATGATGAAAATTACAGACCTTTCTCATCTTTCTAAGTAGGAGAACTTGCACAATCAGTGGCTGACTAAATACTTTTTTGCCCCACTGTACATACTGATGTTTGTGTGAAAGAAACCTGAAGGGGACAATGTGCCGTGCAGATGACCTTTCACCCAGATGCCACACGTGCAAGGTTCATATCATCCTGCAAATCTGACTGCTTGACCTTTAACATTGCCTGTCATGGGATACCACCTCTCTGAGATGTTCTGATTGGCTGAGATGCCTGAAAGTGGGTTGGTGAGGCTGTGGTCATAAAGGAGTTCATAACGGGTTCGTTTCTGAGCCTTCATTAAACATTTTGTGCCATTGCAAAATATTATTACATTTACATATAAAAAAGAATCAATAAATGTTTGGTTTAATTTGTTAGTTCCAGTAATGCCTTACCTCTGTAGGTCTTATTTTGTAGGGCCGAATAGTTTCCATGTTGTTAATATTTGAAAGGACGGCGTCATTAGTTCTCCTAACTAATGTATGGAGAAGAAACAAAAATTGAGAAGAAACTAAATAGACAAATTGAGGAATTTATACATGAGTCAGTATTCAATTTCCAACCCACCTTTTACAACAGAGTTGCTTACTGAGGATGCAGACCTTCCAAATAAAGAATCCAGCAGACAGGAGCAGCTCTAGCCCACATCCATTAAAAAACAGACTCAGTGTTTGCAGGGAAAACAACCAGAGCACATCAACAACAAACAAGATTTTCACTGGAACACTTGTGATGGAACAGAGCATGAGTTTAGGCAATGCCAGCTCATGTTCAGCATCATGTACCCACATTAGTCTAAAGATTTCACAACCTGTTTACTAAGAATAAAGTCTTAGTCAAGGTATCATGCTTCTTTCCACAAAATTAAGTGTGTCACCAAAGGTTTTTAATTTGAATTCTGAATGTCTGGGAGTCCATGTTTAGGTTACTGCCGGTTATGGTGAGCAGAAACTCTTTGAGTTTGACCTCTTAGTAAAACACTGAGAAAGTCCTGCTTTCCATTTTCCCTTGTCCAAAACAGCGTGATTGTAAAATTCCATCCTCGAAGGTGACGACGTTCTAGCAAGTTCACGTCAGGATTTAAGTCATGATGTTGATGCTGATGTGTTGCATCACGTCTTGTAGCTAATTAGGTTTGAAAACCTTTTTTAAGTAACAAACATAACACAATCTACTGTGGCATTATTTAAAGTAATGTTGCTGAGCGCTTGTTTTAATAGGAGCCCCAGAAGGAGCCACCTTCTGGCCTCAACTCATCCAGTTAGTGAAGAAGACCATGAGTTGACCCACTTTTTTCTTTAGATTCTGCTCTCACACTCCTCAGCAGAAACACATAATTTCCAGTGAATTTTAACCAGGTCACAAAAATTCAAAACAGGCCCACACAAGCAAGTAATGCCACAGTTACTGTGTATATGATAAGGCCGAGCTTTGTGATCATTAAACCTCTGTGTACAGTACTGGTCAAACACTGTTGGAAAAAGAAGTGAAAAAAAGATTCATTTTGTACCAGCCAGGAGTGGTCTTACTATTAAAACAAACTACTTGTTTTAACATTAGCCCTCACTTTAATCGCTTGTGTACTGATACTACTATAAAACATGTTATAGATTAATGTTATTTTCTCATTTATTTAATACGTTTTTTTAAGTCAACTTTAATTCCGTTCATGTCAATCAAATTTTCATTTATGTTAAGCATTAAATTAGAATTTTTAACTTAAAATTCAACTTTAAACTTCAGTGAACCTGGAAAGATAGTTAAATCATTGAAAGTTACCTCAATATGTCTCTTCATTTAATTTTATTTCAGTGAATTGAACAATTTATGCTTAAACACCTACACTGAAAAAAATGAACATTAAAACTAAAGTGTGAGCCAGCCTGCCTTAAAATGTTAAATTTCACTTGAACTTGAAATGAAATTTGAAGGCGGCATTTTTCAATCAAATTTTACTACGGATCTACAGATTTGTTTTTACAAATTGACACCAAATTGTCACCTTTCTCCAATAACATCCACATCACCTGTATTGCTTTTAACAATTTAATCATTTACAAAAAACATGTTTTATAAGAACAGAAAAAAACCCAACAACATTAAGACAGAAATAATCAGGTCTTTGAGGATGTGATATTCACAAACAAACACACACACACACACACACACACACACACACAGAAACTTGCACTAAGTAAACACATGTAATTCACATCCTTTTTTTAGACCTAACATGTGCCCGATGATGGGCATGACAACATGCCTTACCTTTTATAAACAAAACAGGACAGAGCAAACAAGAAGAGATAGACAATTTCATTAACAGGGAAAGGTTTGAAAATTCCTTTATTTTGTGAAAAAAAAATACTGTCTCAATCTTGACTAAGTTAAAGGAAATGGGCTGTAGAGTTTAGAGTTTAGTAAAAAAAAAAAGTCACTAAACCAACCATGTATTTAAGTGTTAAACAAATACTTTACTATTATCAGCGAAGGCCAATATTTAAATCATTTACTGAAATGCTGACTGAAGTATGTAAATACTTAAATGTCAGCTTAAGCAAGTGTTTCTACTATGTATTTAGATTTAAGGTCAAACCTCAGCAGACATGAACCATGGACGCTCAATGGTTTTACTGTATATGATTCATGTTTGTTGCTCATATTCAGACTTCAAGAGTCATTATGGCTCGATGAAATTTTTATTATTAATATAGATTTGGACTATCGGTTGAAGACTTGCATGGGAGACATGTTTTTCTGAGCCATGCAGCTTCAGTGCAAACGGTGGAGGTGTACAGTTGTGACTGTAATGATAGTGTGAATGGAGCTGAAACGGAGGGTTGAAACAGGGCAGCATGTTGCTATCTAACATTTGAAAACCTCGAGTCACATTCCTCTGGCTGCTCTGAGACCAGGCCTGTTTACTATTTATGAACCTCAAGCAATACGAATAACCTGTGAGCTTTTCAGTGGTCATTTATAAAATATTTTCTAGATGGAAAAACTGCAAGAACAAACTGTGGTGACAGTCACAATCTGGAAGTTGATGGATGAATGTGGATGGATTGAAGCTACTATCAGTGTACAGTAATTTCAGTTAACATGTACTGAGTGCCGGGAAAGATAAAGTTTCCAGTGACCAGAGGGTGACCTTTTATGTAATGTGTCAAGTGCAGAGAGTCTGACTGCACTTTCAACTCACAACAGTTGAGATGCAAATACAGATGAAAAGACAATATAATGCAGATACTGCAAATACAGGTCAATATTTTGTTGTGCTTTGGTGCAAAATCTGAAATTGGCACAAAACACAAGATAGAACAATTTCAATAAATTATACTTTTACGCAGCAGTTACTTCAGAAGCAGAGACATTAAGAAAGAAGGGAACAAACTAAGATTATTGTCGCTCTCCTTTTTCCTCAGCAACAAACAACAACACTGGACAAATCCACGACTTTACTCTGTAATGGAGACATGAAAGCAGATAGACAGGTGCAAGCTGCTATTCTGACGAAATCCCCAGTCAACCTTAATTTCCCAGAAGATTTCCTACCCAGTGGTAGCATAGTGACAGAAAGGATTATAGCTTTTTTTTTTAATCATATCTACAACCTAATCTAAATCTAAATAGAGATGGTGACATTGTACTATTGCATAGTACAATTAACATTTCTTCATGATGACACATAAAAGTAAAACAAATATTAAAAAACATTCCCCACTCGCCCTCCGTGGATGGTTTATGTGTCTCCTTCAAGCTCAAGTCCTCTACCAGAGGCCTGAAAGCCTAATGGTCCTGCATAGCTGTTCCTAGGTTTTGTACTCTGGACAGAGATCCCAAATGTTCCTGGGATCTGTTGGAGCCACTCTCCCAGCTTGGTGGTTACAGCCCTTAGTCCTCTTCCCACTGGACTTTGGGTGAAACCCTCCATGCATGGTGTCAAGCTTATCTTTATATCTGTGGCCTCTATCACCTCCTTTGGCCTGGTTATTTTACCAGCAGGCTATCTGATGACCATTCAGCTGACTTTTCAGGACCTGCCTTACTCTACGTAGGTATTTGGCTGACTTCCTTGCAGCCTCTTCAGTATTGCCATTTGCCTGTGGGATCCCAAGGTATTTGTAGAGGAGGAGTCGGCTGACACTTGTTCCATTTCTGAATTGGTATCTGAGGCCACTCTTTGTGATGATCTGGCTGAGGGTGCAGCTTATCAGGCATCTCCATGGGTCAAGACCAGGATTTGAACCCTGGTCTCCCGAACCAAAATCAGTGGTGTCAACTACTACCACAAATTATATATATAAATATATCAGATTTTGCTCATAATGACATGAACTATTTTTATGTACCTACTGTAATGTTATGACTTCACTAGCCAGTTTTGAACCCCTGCTTATACCCCAGCATGCTGTGCTCACCCCAGCCAACTCATCGCCACAACGTACACTTCTGCTTGGCGTTAAGAAATATTACTTATTATTGTAATTTCAACATACAGATGTCAATTGTACTCATCAGTGATGAAGACAGTAATGATGAAAGCTGTCAAACACCAGCTCGTCTGAAAAGCTTTCATTCTTCCTGCTTCTCAGCAGTTCTTGCTGTGAACCTTCTCTTGTATACAGTGGTGAGCGGTTTCCTGAACTTGTGGGTTTTAAAGCCTCACCGATTAAAAAATAAATTGACAGTTCTTGAACATCTGCAAGGTTGCTTACATTTTTTGATCTGAATATTTGCCACATCTTTGAGCATCATTTTTTTCTGTGGTATTTTTCAGATTCAGTTTTGCTTTGACACATTGGTGAGTAATTTCATTGAAACGGTGATGTGCTGCATTTCCTTTTCATAAAAGCATTTGCTATGGTTGCTGAATGGTCACTTTAAGACTCTGTAAAGTGTGTTCTGTTGCATCAAATTTTAAGACGTGTCTCTTTTTGGATCCATTTATTACTTTCACTCATTGCTTTAAAGGGGCAATTTATAAGAGAAATAATTCAATTTAAAATGTTCAAAATTTAAAAAAACATTAACAACATAATGGGAAGAACTTTTGTGATACTGAGCACAAAATGTCTACAAGTCAATTTTTGTTTGTATACCATCAAGCCATCTCCTGGAAATTGACTTGAAAATGGTTCCACAGTCGAGGAGCTTGATAACTGAAGGCTCTCCCTCCCATTCTACTTTTGGAGACCCTGCGGACCACCAGTTAGTCTGCACCTCGGGGTGCAAGGTTCTGCTTTGGTGATAGGGTACTTTAAGATACTGCTTGATAGTGCCTGGCCATTAAGGGCTTTGTAAGCGAGGCGATTAGCCACCAGAATTAGCATGCTAATTAACAAGTCATAGCCTGCCTTTGGAACACCACTTGTGCCTCAAGAGCCTTTAGTAAGTGGATGGGGTCTGGGAGTTTCTTTAGATTGGTGAGTAACACAAGTAATGACAAAAACCTGTAACATTTAGTGATTTTTTTTTAAAATTCCAATATAAAATTAATGGTTTGATGTGGATATTTTCCCTGCTAAAATTGAGCTAAGCTATCTGTAACATAAACTGCAGGCAGACGCCATAATGCCGTTTTTACTGTTTGTTGGAGGTGCAGCAGTGTGGATGAATTTTGAGTATTCTTGTGAAACAAATGTGCACAACCCAGATCAGTGTCTTTGGAAGGAATTAAATAATGCCTCCTAGTGATTTGTAGCATGTTGCTGGTAATAACAAGTTGAGTCATTTATAGCAGGTTCACAAATGTAAGCCCATTTTATAGTTCATGCTAATTAAGATTTATTTGATTTTAGTGTATTGTCAGACTGTACCTCCTGTCTGATGAGTAGCAGGAGGTTGGGTGGAGACCTGTCTGCATAGAAAGATCAAGGGTTAGCTGCTGGTGAAATATCTCAGATATCCCAAGAAGTTGATAGTTGTTGTTGTTGTCTCTTGTTAATCATGTTTAATATTTTGACCTGTTCACGCGATGATGATGTGACTGCATTTGAGAATGTTAATGCTAGTTGGTCGACCGTCTGCTGTATATCAGCTCTCATGGGCGTCAGTTGTTGCGGTCCTGTCATCACTCCACTCACATAAGACAACCAACAGCTGGCTATGTAGTGAGGTTAAATCATATTGGAGCAGCAGTCATGGCTGCCATCAGCTTTTATATTTGTAGACTCTCTTTTAGATAGATCACAGGAGATTATTAATGCATCATTCAGGATTTGCTGCCATCAGTAAAAGTTATAAAGTTCAACATTGCTGCCTGCTGTGCAGTGACACAAAAAGAAGTTTTCATTGAAGAGTAGATACGTGGTAAGTTTATGTGTCTCTGTCTCTAGCACTATTTCTTCTACCATATATGATCCGTCCCAGCTGTCTTTCAGATACCATACTGCTTTTACGAGCCTGTATCGCTGATGGAGAGTTCCCCTCCCCGCTGCCCTGTCCCAGTTCTCAGGGGGCGGGAAGGGGTTCGAGCCAGGCTGCTTCTTGACTCCCTGTGCTTTCACAGCCAACAAAATCACATGAGGCTGTCAGGCATGATGGTGTAAACAAAGACTGTTCTGACCCTGGTAATCCAGCTTCAAAAAGTAGTGATGAAATCTTGTACGTTCTGAAATTTTTATATTAACTGTTTGCCCCTTTGCATGTATTCTAGATGCTATAACTATTAGCTTTTATAAAAATATACATTTTTATAATATGACACTGTTGAGCTAGAACAAAATGAGTTTTGTGTTTCCTACTTTTCACTTGGTCACTGTTGCTTCGTCTCTTATCAGCTGTTAATCAGCTGTTGGTTACTTACTGATCAATAAAAAAAATACCAGGGAATAGAGTTGCCACATTTCACATCCCCAGTCACCAGGCATGCTTTGTTACCGCCCATCACATTTCATTAGGATGCACAAAGTTCCGTTTGGGGTCTGTAGGGCGCCTGTGGGCAACATGCAAAGCCTGGCACCCCTAACATCAGAGGGTACTTTGTCCATTTCGAGAATGAGAAGTCATTACTGTATATCTGATGACCTGGGAATAAGAATGGACTTGAAATGTTCTTATCTTTTCTATTACCATGTCACTGTCTGGAGAACTGACAGTGACCAGATACACACGTTGATGATGTAGCATGGAGTGTAACTGCTTTGTACGCTGTTCTTCTCTCCTGTATATTTCTTTCCAGGTGCTCAATAATAGTATGACTATGTCAAATTACATATTATATTGTTTGAAGTACACTAGCGTCATTATGGACAAGTGCTTCGATAAGGTAACATTATTAATCAACTATTTGGTGGATTTCAAATAGTATATTCTTACATTATTAAAATAATGACCTTCTCTTACACATTTTCAGCAGTTTACCATTGATCAACTTTAGTAGCATAGATTAAGTTTTGGGCTAAGACAAAGGGTAAAACTGGGTACCTGGTTTAACCTGTGTTTCGAGGGTTGGAAGAAAGCAGAGAAAGATCGGAAACAAGGTAGATTTGGTGTGAGACGGGATGGAGGGATGGGTAAAGACCCATGTGAGGCCCTAATATGTATGAGACATGAGTGCAGACAGTAAAAATGAATTGCTCTCCCCCACATTCTATCTCCTCTCACAACATGATACTCCCGCACTGCTCAGCAAGTAACTCTATCTCCTCAGAACAATGCAGGGACTTTTTCCTGTTAGAAAATAACATGCTACTTTATGTTAAAGTGCTGTAATTCTTGATTTAATGCCTTGGAACAAAAAAAACAAAATGAAGAATATTTGTAAAAATGTTTAGATCAATTCTATGATGGAAGATTAGCTTCAAGTGACCTTAGATTACAGTGTGTGTGCATTCAATATCATTTTTTGAATGTGCTACAGGCTAAAGCTAGCCAGCTAACATGTGCAAGGTAAACGTTTGACTGATTACCTAAAGTGTGGAAGGTGCAGTGACCAGACAGTCAGGCTGTTACCTTATGAAATACTGCATGACAGAAATAGACCTTCTTAAACATGGCACCTCGATGGCATATTGTGAATCCTGGGGCTGTGCAGGCATGGAGTTGTTGTGGGGACCAAGGAGCCCCAAAAAATAGTGATTTCTTACTTGTAAAGAAAAAATCAGAATATTAACATTAACTGTAAATAAAATAGTGGGAGGTCATTCATATGCAGTGGTTCTTAAGCAATAAACTTTCTCTATTTAGGGGACGCACGGGGTCAGACCTCACATGTGACTTCATCTGTTGACTTCCTCTGACTAAGAAAGTCTAACAAGTCAACAAAATGTCCTCTCGCAACAACAGCTGTGCTGTTCCTAAAACTAGAATACCCAGTCATGCTCCTTCACATCCACAACATGGCCTTGTAAACAGAGGTTGAACAACAACACATAGCCAAACATAATCATATCGTCTAACCCACAACCGTGTGATGCAATTGGCAATTTCTTTGGGTGACAGGTAATGAGTGAGAACCTAAATGTTAGCCCAGTGTGTTGGCAACCAGGTACATATCCCCATCTTCAATGACACTAAGGCCGTGTCATCTTTTGAAAGGGTGCTTAACAGCAGCCTATCAGCCCTCGCTGCTTGGTTACAAAAATAACCAATGACAGTGTCCATTTCATCCTGCTGGCCTGTCATGCCCTGCCACTCGACTCCCACTGGTTATTCCAGTGTGAGCTAGCTAGCTGTGTTGCTGTTAAGTTTGGCCACACCAACTTGCACATCTATTTTGGTACCTTCTGAGCTCACTATCACAGCCCTGATCACACCAGCGCATTTGAACATGGATCCGAGGGCTTGACTCACTCAGGGGAGGTTCCTTTGTTTCTTCAACGCAAAAAGAAAAGTTTATTTTCCCTAAGTGACAACTGAACACAATTTATTCTCAGCAGGTGATTCTGCACTGGACTCTACATTGAGGATTTGTTTTTTTAACCCTCCTTTTATATTGGATTTTGACACTCAGCATGAAAGACTCATCAACAAGGTGAGGGAGCTGTGTGATTATATGGATGACATGAAAAATACTGAGGCCAGTGGGGAGAATATAAGATAGTTTGAGCTTTAATACAGACTATTGCCCAAGAATACCCAAAGCTTAACAGTCTTGCTATATATTACTATAAAACTGGTACACACTAACATCTAGACTTTAATGAATAAATGTAAAAATAATACCCATTTTTGCACCTGTATTCAGCAACAGCATTCATTCGGTATGAATACACAAACAGATGGTGGGAAAGTACCGTGTTTGCTGACTGATACCTTGTTATGAGACTGTTCTGCTAAAAATCCAAAACATTCAAGAAGTTAGACTCAAAATACAGTAAAGTCAATTTAGGCTAATTGGTTTGTTAACTGGTTTGGTTGTTGGTGTTTATATTCATTATGACCATGATAATAACAGTCTTATCAGCTATAGTAAACTTGCCTACGTTTCAGATCATCCTGGACTGTGAAAATGATTGATTTGTGACAACTGAGACTGCTTTCAAGCACAATTTCAACATAATTTTAATTCACAAATGATTCAATTTATGTGCTCATATTTCTCTCAACAAATGTCACCCGCTTATAAGGATACTTAGGGTTTTGCTATGACAGTTGACTGAACTGCTCGTGTCTGTACTCCCAGGTCAGGATATATAAATGGGTTAATGAGCTATTCTAAGACCTCACCCAGATAGCTAAAGTTAGCTACTTTAGAACAGCTGCTGCTGAGGTTCTCTGTGGATGATTTGATGATTTACTTATTTTTCCTGTTCTCTGTGGTATAAGCCTGTTGGTGCAAATGTTGTTTTAAAGGTTTTCTACATATTACCCAAACACATTCATGAAATATAATATAGACATGATCACATTTAAAATGGGCCAATATAAAATGTTGATCTTTCCTGATCGTTAGTTCCTATATATGAAGTAGGAGCTGTTCTCAAAGTCAGCAACAGTATGCTTCATGCTCACAGCTTGAGGCTCCATACAGTGCTTAAAAATAGCCAAACACATGGTATGAAGTGTTTGTCTGCTGCCTGCATAGTGACAGCATGGCTGAAGCTGACACATGTTGTGTACAGAAAGGTCATCAGTGCAATTACAGAGTTCACAACCTTTTATAGTAATCATATCAAACAACCTGTATGTAAGTGTTCTGCTTACAGTGTGTGCACCAGCAGATTGATTTGAAACCACAGGTTTTAAGCATTGAAACACTGATGATGATTTGTCTTTTTTTTTAGGAAGTTTACTCATCCCACCACTTCTCTATTATTCTTCTGATCTGGAAAAGAATCAAAGTATCTACACAGCTGCAACAACTGTAGAGGAAGCAAAGCAGGTGATGCTCGAGACGCAGAAAACACTGTTGACATCATGAGCTGTGTGGAAAAGCGACACATGAGCCATCGGATGGGAAGCATGCTCCATCATCGCTTCCCGAATGGCTTCACCGACTTGTTCATGGACGAGACAGATCACGAGGTCAGCACCCTCACCGATCGGGCCTTTCGGAGTCTGTGCGTTGGAGATGACGCAGTTTACAATGACGAATTATTGTATGGATACTCACCTTTCAGCTGCCACAAACCTCTGGCAGGGGAGCCCCTTAAAAGGACTCATCGTAAGGAATCTAACAAGCAAGGGCAAAACAAAAATGACAAAAATTTTGCTCAGCCATGGAAGCAGCAGCATCAGAAGAGTATATCCCAAATGTCGTCTTTCCTCAAGGCTTTAAGTGCTACAGAGGAAACCTGTGAAGGGATGTTAATCAAAAATGGAAGTATAACAGAATCTACAGGGGAATCTTGGGATAAGTCTGCACTTCGCAGCATCCAAAGAGAGCTCTCGGAATTCTCCTCCAATTATCACACCAGTCTCAAAGATGACCTTCCCAAGGGTAAATCCTCAAGGACAAAAAACAGGAAATCCACAGTGAAACTAAGGAAACTTAACATTAAAAACTTTTTCCTCCACAGTGAGTTTAGCCCTTTCCAAACATGGAGAGATTTTAATCGGTTCCCTTTTGGCCAGGAGGGCACAGTTCTCCACAGAGATAATATCCCCAAATGGTGTGACATGCCTTTTTACAAGGAACTGACCGAGGCACGCAAAAAGGATACTCTGCACACAAAGGAGGTCCAATCATGCCAGAAAGTGTCAGTGGAGCCCCCTCCTCCCACTGCTCCAAAACCTATCCCTCCTTCTCCTCCGCCAAAGGTCCTGCCAAAGTCGTTACCTACTCCAGATGAGAAGAGGTGCTCATTAGACGGAGGAGATGGGAGTTCTGTCCCCTGGAGACGCAATAGGTCCAGGGCAAAAAGTGTGATTCCACTCAATCAGACTGGAATACCAACACAGGAAAAAAGCTCAAAAACAGTTGATGAAAATCTGTCTTTGGTCAAAAAGCAAGACAGATTGGTGGAGGTGAAAGCAGTCGAGGAGGTCAGCTCTTTGGAGTCTACTCCCTTCAGCATCTGCCAGCTAATGACTCCCCTCATTCCTTCCAGACAACCAACAGAAACATCGGAAATCCTCCAAGGTGTCCTTTCGATCTCTGTCCTCGACCTTCCACTAAGACCACATTCTGAGGCCAAACTAACCCCTGAACTTTCAGTCAAACGGGAAAACTACAAGTCACTCGCATCTAGCATCCTCTTCAACCTCAAAGATAACAGGAAACGGGTTAAAAGTCGTTACAGCCCACCCAAATTTAAAACTCTAGAGGTACCTGGGGCTGGCAACCCATCTCCACAATCAGACCATCTGAGACATCCGCAGGCTGGTTCTGAGGGTAGTGCCTCTGGCTTAAGCACTCCTGCAATTATAAAAGAAGGACAGAACATTTGCAGTCCTATTTCGGAATCTAACAACACCCCAACTGATGGTCTTACCAAGCATCACACTGGTGGGTCTCTTACAGATGATTACTTGTTGTCAAATCTACTGCAAACCAAATGGGAAGCTGCAGCTAACAGTGGCCTTGGCGTACAGAACCCAATATCCCCATTTATACAATCAAACAACAAGAAACTTAATGCTAAGAAGCAAAGCTACCCTTCTCTGAATCTGTACAAGAAAACCAGCCCTGTTGAAAACGATATGAAACATCTTCAAGATCTTCTGAGCAGTATCGCTCTGTTACATAAAGATCAACCAACTGAGTCAAACAAACTCTCACCACTTACGCTAAATGAAGAAATATCTCCAAAAGCACAGGCATTAAACGCAAGGCTTTCACCAAATACCTTATATGTCAACAACAGAGATCGTTCACCCGTAATTTCACCCAGTGCACTTTTGAAAGAAGGACTGTCATCAAACCTATCAGCAGGGAAAATCCCACCAAATGTACCAGATAATGCAAAACAACCGGCTAAAGACATTCAAGATAAATACTCTGGGGTTCAGTCAGTTAGTTGTAGTGAAAAATATAGTAATGTGAAACCTAGAAGTACAAAGGATGTGATCAAAGCAGCAAGGGAAGCAATTAATGCAGCCAAAAGTAAAGCTCTATTGGCAACAAAGTCAGATAGCAACAGTAGGCCCATTTCAGACATGGAAGAATCGAGTGAGAAAGAAAAAGAAAAGAAAGTTGATTATTCAGAGGAAGAGTTGAGCAGAAAGAGGAACGTATTTGAACCAGAAAACCTCAATATCCCAAAAACAAATGAAGCAACACTGACTGGCAAAAAAGATAAACTCAAGAAAGAGCCCCCACCAGTACCGAAGAAAAATTTTGTTAAATCGGATATTCCACTCCCTTTTGACAAAGAGCAAACATATAATGTTGACAAACTTACTAATGTTGATTTGACAGATATAAAGCTGGAATTCCCACCAAATGACAACAAATCTGCCCAGAGACAGGGCAAACTCAAACATACATTCTCAGCCAGACAGAACAATCATATAAAATCTCTGAGATATTCAGTGGCAGACGAAGAACACGGAGAGCAGTTTACAGAAGGTGATCTGAAAGTGACCAAAGGAAAGGAGACGGATGAAGAGAGGAGGTCCTTCCGGGAAAGTAAAGACAGTGAGCACATAATTAACGATTTGCATGCTTTGAAAGAGTTGGAGAGAGCAAGACTTGGAGACCATGTTCTTGATAATGCTAAGAACAAATCAGGTGTTCTTAACATAGATGAGGAGGCGCGAGTTAAGAATGATTTGATCTCAAGGGAGCTAAGGAATATTAAAAAGAGCATGCTATTCATGAGAGGGAACACACAGGCTAAGAAAGAACTGTTTGCAAGCAAAGGGAAGGAGCGAAACAAGCAGGATGTTTTCACAAAGATAGACAGTAATGTCATCGTAAACAAAACACTTATCAATGACAATTATGACAAAGCCAAAATGGCACTTGAAGAGATTATCTCAGAAAGGCAAAAGGGAAAAAATAAATCAACAGGGCCAGATGCACAACCAATAATTGAAGAGAACACCAGTGAAGAAGGTTGTGTAATAAGGGTACAGCAGCTCAAAACCTCTACAGCAGAGGACAAGAACAAACAAGATGGTAGAACTATTCCACTAAAAGACAATGATTTAAAAGAGAGGATAGGTGATCTGAGAGACCACAATCACATGAGACAGATCTTGGCACAAACTGAACCTGGACTTAGTGAGACTCACATATCAGGTGGTCGGATGTTGTTGCCTGGCAAAGAACTAAGCACAATCTCAAAACTTAAAGCAAAACACGTTAATGATAAACTATCTGATAATCCTGGCTATGAATCAGAAGAGGCGGATTTAAAACATACGTTGAGACAGATATCTGAAGAGAGTGGCAATGATCTGAAGAAACAAAACGAAGACAATAAAGGAGACACGCCTCCTGTTCCTCCTCGGAGCAAAAAGCCAGGAAATAGAAGTGATGTAAAAGTTATAGCTGAGGAAGATAATTTCAAAACGCTATCAGAGGAGGATATCTTTGACAAAGAAGAAACACATGAAAATGGTGAGATGCACTTTAAGGAGTTGAAGAGCCCAGGCTCTGAAAGAGAAGTAGTGGATATGGAGCTGTCCACGAAAGAATCTCGAATTAATCAAAGTGAGACCTGTTCTGAAAAAGAGAAATGGGATATGGAAAATAAGACAAATTCAAAATTATTTACTGCAGGTGAGTCTGCTTTACCTTCACGATGCCGACAAACTGAAAATAGATTACTTTTAGAGGAGTTTGGACAGAACAAAAAGAAGGCAAAGACTTTGCAAGCAGATATGGGCCATACAACAGAAGCCACCTTTGAACATAGAAATGACAGGGAACAGGAAACAAACAAGGGAAAGTGGAAGGCTCCTTTAAAATCAGACAATTTAACTAACAATTTTGGGGCAGAAGAACCAGATAATATTGTCAGAGCAAGTAGGGAAATAAATGTGGATGCAGAGGCTGTCCCTGAAATCCCAAGGACAATAACGTCACCCTCACTATTTATAAATGACATTAACACCAACCAGATTCCACCTGATCAATCAAGCTTGTCTTCAAAATCATCCTACTTCTCTGTGGAAAGTACAGATATACACAGATATACAGAGACTGAGCCTAATGTTTACAACTCTCTGGAGAACTTAATTGGAGAAGCGGAGGAGGTGGAGAAAGTTACTGAGGCAACGCAGAATATTTCACAAAACATGAATAGTTCTGACAAGGCGAAAGTGGACTATTACTCTTTAAGTGATCATGAAAATGAGTCAGAGGTTGTAAATGGACTGATAAAATCTCCTCAGAAAGAGAAAGAAGTAACATACGAGAACAACAAAGAAAGAGAAGATACATCCACAGATCAAGCTTTAACTCCTGATGAAAATAATCAAACACCAATTTCACCCTCCAACACTATCTCACCACCTTTGGTGATCCCTGCCCTATTTAAGGTCAAAGACAATACTATCAATAGTAAGATGAAGAAAACTGCACAACCCTGGTCACCAAGAGGGAGTCTGAGTGGTTCAGAGAGGGGAGAGGAGGAAAAACCAGAGTTCCTTCTGGATAATGACCCTGCTACCATTGCTTGTGCACCGATCCCAAATGAACTCTTCAGACCTAATGAGATTTCATCAAATAGTCCACCACCTCTGCTGCAGACTCCTTCAAATTTGCAAGGGGAATACCCAAAGAAACCCCATTTTGGAGATTTCCTCACTGTCCCACAGGAGGAGGACAGATTTTCTGGGATAAGTCCTTCATCTGAAGGTGTGGAGAGCATAACAACCAGCACTGTTGACACAGCTGAAATGGGACTGAATGTGGGAGTGGTAACAGAGTCTCAATTGTCAAAGGTCCACAGTGAATGGTCTGGGTCCACCTGCAGTGGTAACGAAAGCCAACCAAGTCAGTCTAAACCACCAGCAGTCTTACCCAAATCTGTAAAGGCCGTTCTCAAAGCTATGAAGCTGACAAACAGAAGGATGAAGAAAGAGGAGGCCCAGAGACCCCAAAAATTGTCTCAAAGCAGCGACAAACACAGAGTGGATAAACAAAAAAATGACAAATCTGAGCACAAAAGCAGTCGCGCCAGAAGCAGCAAAAGCGGTGAGGAAAAGATTGAAAATAGACATCGTCACAGTGAAATCCACGGTATAAATGATGATCGAAATGAGAAAGAAAGCTATGACAAAAAAAGTCACACCGTTGAAAACCAACTAAGCACCAGAACAGATATGGGCTACAAGCCCCGGAAACAACGCAATGATTCTGCGGACAGCATTATTCCAAACAGTGACACACTATCCAGTGGTGCTATGGAAAGGCGAGGCCGCAGAGGCAAGAGACATGCTCGAGATAAGCCAGAGCAAAGACAATACAGCAGTGACAGGATCATCAGTAATGTGCCTGTGTACAAAGCTCAAATCAGTGAAAAACCCACATTGGACAGGACATTCCGCCGTTCGCAAAGCATTGACAGGTTCTTAGGAGATAAAGTGGAGCGCAGGCTCAGCAGTGATTCGTCAGTGAATGAAAAGCTTGATCCAAGGTCACAGCGCATAGAGAAATCCCTCATGGAAGGGCTTCAGCAGAGAGGTCGATCCAGAGAAAAAGCGAGCAAAGACAACCCATTAAGGAGGAGTCACAGTATTGATGCGTACAGTTCTGAAGTACCTCATCCTTCAACCCTGTCCCGCCAGTCAAGCCACATCAGCCAGCTTTCCCGCCGGTGCAGCATCGACCATGCCATTGTTACTCAGTCCATCCCTCTGACCCAACGTAAGCTCCTCCAGGATCCTGACTCTGGGCAGTACTTCTTTGTAGACATGCCAGTGCAAGTCAAGTCAAAGACTTTCTTTGATCCTGAAACAGGAAGTTATATACAGTTGCCAGTCCAGCCACCAGAGGCTGCTGTTCCACAACCCTTGGAGGTTTTGACACCACCTGTGGTTGTTTACCACAGTTTTGTGCCTGTTTCTCTGTCTCCCATGGACCAGAAAGCTCCTC
>KV751339.1:10063499-10075943 GCA_001698575.1 Mola mola
AATCAAGTAATCAAATCAAGCAATGAAATCCCTGATTTGTAAGAAAAAATATAACAAAAATTTTTTTCAATAGAAAAATTTGTGTATATGGATGTGATTAATTTGAAAACAGGTTTAAAGTGGTTCTTTATTTGGCCTTGATTCAGTGTTTGTGCATTTATAATCATAGTTTAGAGAATTACATTATGGAATTTGGTCTTCAGCCTTATTTCGCCATCTGCTGGTCAGTTGCTTTATGACATGAGTAAATAACATGGTGCACATTGTGTTTATTTTCTTATCAATAAGAATTCTAAGACAAAATGCAGTCCGTCAAGGTAACACATTACATTTTTAACTGTTTTGAGTTTCAGATGCTCACTAGACAAGATTTTTAATTGTTAATTTAATCTGAATGTTTCATGCTGTTTCTTGTTATACAGAAGATATAAAGTATGGTAGTTTTGTTTGGATTTGCCTACATTTCAGCTCATTTCATCTTTTTAAACCTTGACTTTGATTGTACCTTTTGTCACCTTTATTATCATGTGCAAATCAAGGATGCTTAAGGAGACCCAAAGCTGCTTCATCAGGGCCCAATTTAAATTCAAGAAACTAACTAACTTTCCTCTTACTAACATTTTGAGGGGCTGTTGTTAATGTAAATTAGTGCCGTGCCAATGATTGCAATTCTTGGGACTTTTGGTGTTGCAATTAAAGTCACATTGTCATTCTGATTACTGTGTGATCAGTTATGAAGCCCTTGTTTTAAACTGAAAAACTCTTTTCCTACTGCCTATATTTTTGCTCGCTTGCTAAGGTTATGGTATCACAATATAGGTCAGTATTGTGTCATGTGATGCAACTGTGAAGCTGAATGCTGTTTGAAAGAATATATGCAACTTTTATGATGATAATAATAATAATATGTGTAACCATTGGTTATTAGTTGTTGAACATTACTATAAATTCTAAAATGATAACACCACCAAGTTTGGATAGTACAGTGTCACATATGCATCATGACTTTTTATTTAGAATCTTTACAGTTCTGGGGACCCTTTCATGCCTATCAAAAGTAATACAAGTTTGGCCGAAACAATGGTTTAATTTGGTTTAACTTTAGCAATTATTGCCAATTGATATAGTCACAACAACAAAACCTTTGTTGATCAGTTGACTTTAGTCCAATCTTATACAGTTCATGAAAACATGTCAGTTTGATGAATGATTTCACTGTAGTGGAGTTTTGAAATCACAGAACTGAACTAGACAAAAGATAACCAATTAATAGTTGAAGATTAATTGTTTTATTTATCAAAATAATAAATAAATATGTGAATGAAAATGGCGTTTCATTCAACGCAAGCAAACCGTGTAAAAGTGCACGAGCTGCACAGCCCGTCAGTGACAGCCGCAGCTCAACGCCACCATGTCGTCATACTGCTTCAGAACCACGTTCTCCTCATCATCGAAGTACAACAAACTGATGGACTGGAGCCTGTCGGGGACGCAGCAGGGGGCTCCCACTTCGTCACTAGAGAGCTTGAGCGCGTGCATGATGGAGCGCACCGTGGCGTGGTTGGTGGCTCTGAGGCTCCCTCCCAGTGGGAACGGGCAGGAACCCTTGCAGTGGTAGGCATTGTAACCCCGGGGCGAGATGATCCAGCCAGACCAGCCGATCTCCTCGAAGTCAACAAAGAGTGGAACCCGCTGGCAGGACTGGGAGGGGCCGTGGGGCAGGAAAGCTGGAGATGCACGTCGTCTCCTGCTGCGGTGCTCGTGGTACTTAGGTGTTGCTGCTGCAGGTTGGGCTTGTCCTGTGGAAAGATCGTACTCAGAATACTAAGCATTTTATTTAGTGGACTTTTCCTAATATTTGCAGCACAGAAGCATGAATTTGTATGAATTTATCTGAGGCATTTTACGTCAGCTACCAATCTGACAATAGGCCCAAAACTGCAGGTGACATAGTTGATTATTGAGTTTCATCTCTGCTCTGTTTTTTTTCCTCCCAGTGATGCCCACATCACTGTAACATCAGTATTCATCAGTGAGCAGCAGAGTTTTTGCTTTCTTGTCACCACCACTCTACTGTTAAAAGACAAAGTAAGACATGAGTCCCTGTACCCATATTTTATTTATTTTGATGATGGACAGTTCTATCAATTACATTTTTGTTTCATAATGTGTTTGAATTTACGGCTCTTTCACAAATAGCAGGTTCATTTAATTTAAAACATTCATTTAGTTTAAATTGCCCTTTAGGCCCCATAACTTCCACACTGTGTAACACAACCATCACCTTACCCAGGTACGACTGGTTTGATGCTCCTGTCCTCCCATCATCTGAGAAGATCACCAGGTAAGCGCTCGCGTCTGTCAGTGATTCCATCCAGTTGCCAGAAGGAAGCGTGGTCACCACAAGGATGCCATTATTCTCCTGGCTGTTGAGGATCCACTTTGACACCTGATGTTCAGAGCACCATTGAACGGATCGAACACATCCTCGACTTCATCAGAATTAATCAAGTATGTCTCATACAGCTCAGATATATTTACACATAGAGGCAGTAAAACGACCAGAAATACCACAAACTAAGCATAAAATGGGGAAGTTGTTACCGTCTGAGTGACATTGAAGACTTCCCATCCCTGTGTGTAAAGTGGCACCAGCCTGGACGTGATGAGGTTTCCTCTCCAAGGCTCCACTCGGCTGTCCAGCACTTCATACAGATCCACCTGGACAATCCCAACGAGAAGCCGTTACTTCACAGTCAAAGTCATTTTCTAACACCTGCAGATGACTGTTCATATTCATGAATCAATATCATATGAATCAATCAAAAAAGTCTCCGGGAAATGTTCTCACTTTGCAGAGGATGTGATTTGCTGAAAACTATACACACGAGTAACGATTTAATAACACATTTTACCTTGCAAAAATGAGGCCCATAAGTCTTTCCAAGGTAAAACTTCTGTTTCTTTCTGAACCAACGGAACTCCGCTTTGACCATTCTCTCGTTTCTGCCGAAAGACGACAGACTGAAGAAGTGAAACCTTTCTCCGTCGAGACCTGCAGACAGAAAAACACTATATAAATCTTTAGAAACGCTAATTCAATATATTTTCTGTTGTTTCCGCGTCCGTGTTCGCCGCGCGCAATCATGCGTAATTGCGCGTTTGTGCGACAGTTACGCACTCAAGAGAAGAACATTTGGTGCTGCTGTAAGGCCAAAATTTGACGCGAATTTTTCTTAAATGACATTGCAGTCCGTGTGTGAATATCCGCTTGCTTGTCCTCACCTTTATCCTGGAAACTCCGCACGATGTTTCCTTCCAGAATCTCCTTCTGGCTTTTCGGGATCCCGCTGGGGACTGACACCGCGTTAAAGAGATCCAACATGAACTGAGGTGCCTTCTTGTGAGGGGCCACCGCCGGACCCTGGGGTAAACCCCTCAGATGGAACAGCGCGTCCCGATTCTGGCCCTCATGCCGTCCCCCGGTCCCTGCGTCCTGCGGGATGGCGAACGGCGCGACGCACCCGAGCCGGAGCGCGAGGATGAGGCCGAGGCACAGAGCTCCTGCTGTCATTTCAGTGAGAGTGTTCTGAGCTCTGCACCTGCACAGCGCCGGGTGATAAGGCCGAGGTGATGCCTTTGATGACAGGCTGTGCCTGTATTCAGCTAACACCGGGAGATGATTGGCCTGTGATTGATGATGGCGGAAGAGAAACACAAAGGATTCCCTGTGAATGACCCCAGGAGTCACCTCGAAGAAAAATAAAGAAATGTTTAATGCCCTCGATTTGTACGTACAAGTTACAGTATGTCAGAGTGCGTGTGGATCATCTGATCTGTACAACAAAATAGATGCTTTCACCAGGAAAACATGCAGGGACATTGTTGAGGTTTTTCTAAATATAAGCAGTAGAAAGATCATTTAGGAGTCACCATAGAAACTACACGCCTATAAAAGAGCGCCAAGCCCCCTAAAAGCCTGAATAATGATCAGGTAAATAAATGTATAATAAAACTCTGTATACAAATATGGGGCATGTGCTTTGATTGGTTCATTCTCAACACTACATATGAATGATGACGCCTTGTGGGTGATAAATGAGACTTTATTGTAGACGAGACATCAGGTTGTGATGCTTCGCTGCTCCGCATCGTGTGTTATCAGCGCGAGTCCAGTCGCAGGAGAGCAAACCAAGAGCCGAGCCGTGACGCAAATCCAGCGCGCTGTCACAAGCTGCTCGTTAACGCGCACATCTCCACTCAGTGGGCCCCCTTTCCCCTCCCCAGCAGCTGTTTGGACAGTGACTCAGTGTTTATTCCCCCGGGAAGATGAATCCGAGATGATCCCCAATCAATCAGCGCCAACAAAAGGGATCAAATTCCCAAGATCGTCGCGCTGATCAATGGGCGCGCTCTCACCCTCTATTGTTGATCAAATTCATGGCGATTACGCAGGAATGATGATCCCCTCATTTAGGGCCCATTACTCACGTTTAAATGCCGCCCTTTACCCTGATCTCCCCTGAATTGCCCGGCGGCCACGCTGTCAGATAACCCACAGGACGGATTATGGCTCTAAACGCTCCAAACGGTGTAAACACAGATACTGAGAGATCGAGTGATGATTGGATTTGCTCACACGGAGCTTCCGTTTCTCCAGCTGTTCATTATCACATTCTTTACTGTTAAAAGTCGCACTTTCAACTCTGCCGGGACGCCGGGGAAGCCTATAAGCTGCAGGGAGGAGATGCCTCCTCTCCTGACACATGTTCCTCTGTACATGCAACATCTGGCAGGTGAACGGATGTGCCACAGCCTCTGCGTGTGGGGCGTCCTCAAATGTTGACACTGACCATGTGCTGCTGGTAGATAGGCTGGAGGGGAAGCCCTCTGACGCGGACTAGGTATGTAAATAATACTTGACTTGACTCAGAATCGTTCAAATATTAGGCCACATGCACCAGAGTTATCTTAGAATTAGTTAGGCTGGTGGCAGGAAGTAGGAAGCAACTAACCAAGCTGTCCCGAGTTGTAAAGGAGCCTTCCAGCATTTCTAAAAGCATTAAAAAGTATAATTTATGTGGATCATTTAGATGGTTAAGATGTTCTGGCACCCTGTGAAGGCTCCGACTGACTATTTTATTAACGGATGAAAACAAATGAGATATAAACTTTGTGGGCTTTGTTGTGAATTTTAATACTTTTGAACAGAACCAATGTTGCTATTTTCTGCTTAAGATAAGCTAATTGAAAGCCACAGTATCATGGTGCTTTGTAACTCATTCATCACAGGGGTATTACTGCCTTCTCAATGGTCTGTTCAGTATTTTGTTGTAAGACATGTCTTTAAACATGTTAATTTGTTATTGTAACTGGAATCCCTGGTTTGTATTCCAGTGTCTCACCTTTAACCCCTTAACCCCTGAATTTATTGACAGTTATATAAAAAAAGGAAATAATTGTTTGTGTTTTTGCTTTCAAGCTGATGCTATCTCGGCTGCAGTCTGAATGCAAGACTGCAGCCTCCATGTATGCTTTCCGAGTGTGGGTATTAACATTAAAATACACAAAATGTAGGAAACCATGACAGAAAATTTCAAAATCCGAGTGATCCACAACCTCCAGAGGCTTTGATTTTTCTTTACCAACAGAGAAGACCAGCTGACAGAGCACAAATACCAGTCAGGAATGACTCAAGGGACACGACAAAGAGCCAAAAGCTTTGACCTGGCCTCCAAAGTCCTCATTTTCCGATCCAATCTGGCATTCATTGGATGCAACAGAACCAGGGACGGTGCAGAGGCCACACCCCCACACGACAAAGATCCAAGTCCTGTATCCGGTATCACAGGACACTGTTAGAGATCCCCTGTCCATGTCCTGAAGGATCAGAACTGTTTTGGTGGCATGAGAGGGACCACCACAATATGTGGTTTTAAAGTCCTGCTTCAGCCACTGATTAAACTTAATTAATTACACCGATTTTTATTTTATAAGATGTCATTTTTCATAAGAAAAATCTCCTGGATGTTGTTTTACACTTATGACTGACTTAGGATATATGACCGTGCCAATTTAGCCCCGCCCCTTCTCCACTCACAGCTCTGCCAATCACCTGCAGCCAGAGCTCACCTGCTCTGTCACCTTCCCACTTTTAAACTAGTCTATTCCATGCTTCACAGGGGGCAAGTTCTAACATTGGAGTCATTCGGTTATGCATGTTTGAACCGGACCGGGATTCCCAACAAAAAGAGGAGGAGCGAATTGCGAAAGGTGGCGTGAAAGTTGATGCACCAGAATGGTAAGTTTCATTTCTCACTGTCAGAACTGAAAAATAAGGTTATACTAAGGTACGGTTCAGCTGCCTCAAAGGGACTTAAGGCTCCGATACAACCTTGATAGCTCGATAAGATACAATTAAGATCTAAAGTGAGAAAGGTTTCATGTCTGCACCATTTGTCTTGCATGAACCATACAATGACAAACACATGCATGATATATAGTAAGTAAAGCAATGTATGAAAAGTGAATTAAATGGGACAAAAGATGTGCTGCGGTGGTGAATTTTGATCAGCCCTTTAGAAAGAGGGGCTCCACACAGACATGTTATTTTCTCGTCTCGGCGGGCAAACATAGAAATGAAGCTTTCAATAAAGGAAATTGAAGAATTGTGAAGTATATCTGACAGAAGAAGAGGCACAGAGGTAATGTCAGAAACCTAAAAATAAAGTACAAAATAATATGTACAGGGATACAAAAGGTGTACCTTGACGAGTACTGCCCCAGTCACAAGCTGTTGGATCCCTAAAAATACAAATTTAGCACATTCTTCCTGACAGTTCCTTGTTAAACCAAGCCTGTCAACTGACATGGTGATTCTCTTGCATTTGCATCAGAAACAAATAAGATGTGGGGGAGTCTTCTCTACAACGTCGGTCCTGGCGTTGTGCAGACTCTCTCTCTTTCTCTTCATCTCTCGCTGATTGTCTCTTTCCTTTCATTTGTGAATTTGGGCTATACGAACGATTAAATACTACAGACAGGCTGCACCCACACACACACACACACACACACACACACCCTAATGATGCAAACTCGTTTCTCAGCTTTGGGACAGAAATCATATGTCAAAATAGTAAAACAATAGACAATTCATGCAGCAATGTGTGATTGCTGAAAAGAGGTCCGTCAGGACGGGCTGAGATTTTTCACCCCGGTCAGTTATGTTCGGCCCACTGTGAGTCAGGTTCTGGGACTGGCAGCAAGCTCACTGATGTAGCCCCCTCCCTCCCCGACCCGTCCCATCTGGCCTTACCATGCGGGTGCAGGTCGGCAGGTCACAACGATTCTACATCACGGCTCAGTTTATATTTTGCCATGAAAAATGCCTGTATGTCCATTTAGTCAGCTGAAATGAACACTTGCTACATCTAACTTTCAGAATGGCGCCTAACTGGCCATGATTGGATTCAGTTGAAGACAAGGGAAAAGCTAAAACACGGCATGGAGTTTAGCTTATTGGGGCATTCATCAAGTGGAATGGATTCAACTGATGGCGCACTGAAAGTTCCATTGAATGAGTGAACAGGGAATAGACAGGGAATGAATAGACTTGTCTTACCCATGTCACGTGGCTCTGACGGCCATGTTCTCTGGTGTTGATCGTTAAAGGTCACATATAAAACATACTTTTTCATAAACATACTTTTAATGTTCTTAAGTGGTTCCTGGGTGTGGCAAGCAGGAAGCTCTGTTTCTTTCCCATTCTAAAACATTAGATATCAGCAAATTACACTTTACAATAACGGTAATTAACATTAGTAAATGCAGTAATAAGCATTTACTAACATGTAATTAATTAATGCCAACTAATCGGTTACTAACGGCTGTCATGTTAACTAAGATGATACACTGTTAAGACTACATTTGTTCAACTTAAAAAACTTAAAATCACATAGAGCATTAATAAATGGTTAGTTCAGGGTTAATAAATCCTTTATTAGAGCTCTGTGTCCAAGCGCTTCTCACTGTATTATTGAACTGTTAGTTAATGGCTGTTTCTGTGTTAACTAACTGTGTTAGTAGTTAGTAGTATTGTTAGAAACTATTGAATAAGTACCTTTGTTAATATTAGGACTATTAGTAGCGATTATATGACAGATTAATAACTGTTAGTAAATGGTTACTACCGCATTAAGTAATGTTAATTAATGTACCCTTTGTCAGGGTCTGCTTGGGTAAAGTGTCTGTCTGTTAGGGTCATTCGGTGTTTCCTGTTTTACTTTGAAGTTCTGTCTGTGTCTTATTCCCCATATCCTGTCTAGTCTTGTCCACCAGGTGTGTCTGATTATTCCCTCTTCCTAATGTGTCTCACCTGTGTCCAATTGTCTACCTCTCCCTCGTGTATTTAACCCCCGTGTTCCCTCCCTCCTGTGCCAGATTGTCTTGTCTACCTAGCGAGCATTCCAGCGTTTATTCCTTGTAAGTCTCCTTGTGTCCAATCTGTATTCTGTGTTTCGATTACCGAGTTTGCCTTATCCTTATCTGTACCTTTGCATAATTTGAATTCCTGGTTTTGACCTTCATTATTAAAACGACTACAGATTTAGAAAGCTCCCTGTGTGTCTCTGCATTATTGGATCCCCCAGACCTGGTACCTGATAGCCTTACTGTAAAGTGTTGAACAATGTAATGAAAAAAAAGGTACGATTGGAAGTAATTGTGTAATTTGAGATGAGTGTCCACATGGAGACCCGTCTCACAGCTTCGAGCTGTTTTTCACCGCAGACATTTTAACGTGTCACAGGTGTTACTAATCACCTTCACGAGGGCTCCCTTGATTTCAAATGCTCCTGTAAGTATCACTGAGTATTTCATTCACACCCGCGCCCTCCCGACTGTGACACGTCAAAATGTTCTTGGTGAAAAGGCCTCATTCCCTCCCTCTGTTTAACTCTGATCACATCTGTTTTGGGTTTCAAATTCTCAACAGTACTCCCAACAGTTTCTTGTATATGAATGTCTCCCGCTTTTTGTTAACTGTATTTAATTTCATGTCTTTATACTTGCTTCATCTGAACACTAGATGGAGCTATTGACCCGGGAACGAAGACAACAAGCAGAGTTGGGTCATGGTTTCAGTCCCTGTGATAAAAATAATTGTGGTATTAGTCCTTTACTAAGACAGTATACGGAATGTCAGGAAAAGATTAAGTTCGTATCAATTATGTCAAAAATAAATTAGGGTAAAGTAAATTTAAAAAGTACTGTACATCTAAGCACATTTCACAGTGTACCAGGCAGCATGCATTTCTGGAAATTCCTTCCCACAACCCCTTGCACAGGAGACAATGCATGCTTATTAGCTCATTGACAGGTAACGGAAGCCGTAATAACTGGAGACAATGCTTTTAGATAAATAGCACATTTCATTTATACTTACGCTTCTGATTGCAACATTGAAACATGAACCAAATACTGTAACAAAGTTCAAGGCACATGCAACAGTATGTACTTTGTATGCTGCAGTATATACTAAAAGAAAAAAAAGAAAAAGTATGCAATCTGGAATGCAGCCCATATTTCAGTTTTCAGTTTACTATGCATTGCACATATGTAATACTTTTTATGACTATCACTATTCCATATGAAAACCTGAATGAATTCATGGGATTTCTTTGGTTTTAAGGTGCCTCAAACGTGGGCTAAACATATTTTTCCTTTTACCTAAAATGGAGGAAAAAAAATGTGAAATTTTAAGTCTAAAGAATTATTTGAAGGAAAAGCTCTATACTTTCCATATAATTTGTCATCAGAATGAATCCAGTGTTAAATCCTGAGCTGGTGAATTGTTAGATACTTTAATAAACTGTTAATATTTTACAGGTTGCCTTCTCTGTAATCTCTCTTACATTTTAGTTAATGTTGCACTTGCGTTGTTGTATTTGAGAACTGATGAAGAGTGCGGTGGCGAGGAGCCCCTCACATTTCCTCATCAGACATGGTGGATGGTGCCTTGTTACCAGGGCTGCCTGGCTTCACATCTGACACCATGTCCATGTGTTAATGACTTCACCGCGTGTTAAATACTGAGGCAATTAGAAACACATGGAAGGCATTTGCTCCAAGTGCTGGCCACTGTTGCAACCCTGTTTGAATGAATAATGAAGAGGAATACAACCACAGTTAAAGTGGAAACATATGAATTGTGTCAAAGTCAGCCACAGTGTAATGTGATTCAAAAAATTCATCTCTATCGCCTCTGATGACCTAATAAAGCAGTCATTTCAGTGTTGAAAATGTCCATTTCACGCATCACGAGCGTCTGCCATCTCGCTCACTTGTCGTAATTGTTGAGGTTACGGAGAGCATTATTGCTAATTATGTCATTGTTAGATGGTTGGTGAGCGTTCAGAAACGCAACATCTGTCCCATGTCGTCTCATCACATACAAGACGTTATTACTTTACGTCCAAAGGATTAAATCAACATGTTGGGGAAAATTAGTTCTCTTGCTGAGCGTTAGATGAGGAGATCAACAGGTTGTCAATGTATATTTGCATGTGAAATTCAAAGCGGTAGCCTGCAAGTGGTTAGCTTATCTTTAAAAAAAAAAAAGGGAATAGAATGCTAAGAATCCCTCTACCAGTCTTCACTAATGAACTACTGTTAGCCTACCTTGGCAAAAAATCCCTTGCACATAACTCCTCATAACCACAATTTACTTTTTAATTACATTGCAGTGTTTTTTTGGATGAAGCAAATATGATATAATGTGTTAATTAGTGAGCAGCTGGTACGTGGATTTAAAAAACAGAAACAGAGCCAGGTGTCTCTAATGCTAATGCTAAACTAAGTTGCTTGGTAAGGAAAGTGGATATTAAAATTGTACATTGTTTCAATTTCAGCTTTTCAGGGGAAGACAAAAACATAGGAACACGACAATTACATTTGAAGGTACGATTAGCTAACATTATACACTGTATGAATAGCAGTTCTCAACAATTAGGCTAATGCTTAATGCAAAATTGATGCTTAATTTTGCTCTCGATACTGAAATGAAAGCAAAAGTGCACAGTATGGTTTGATGCTGGTGAAGACTTTGGCAAGAACCCTAAAATGATACTGCCCTTCTCTCTTTGTCAAGTTTATTATAGTATACATGTAAAAATAACTATAAATTTGTATAGTAGCCTACTCTTAGGCAAAGTTGTCACCAAAGGGCATTAAAAAAAACAAACTGGTTACACGTGGACACAGAGAAAGCTTTCCACAGGGTTGACTGGGTTTATTTATTTTAATGTTTCAAAAAACTTGGCTTTATTTCACAGATTCATCTTTTTTAATAGCTCATCCAAAACCCTCTGTAATTACAAAAGGTACACAGTCAAAATACTTCCAGTCGTCTAGAGCCACACGTTAGGGCTTCCCACTTAGTTCACTGTTATTTGCATTAGCTATAGTGCCATTGTCACTTACACTTGAGTCATTAGAGTCAATAAATTGGATTTATAGAGGAGATGAATAGTTTAGACTGTCTCTTTATGCAGATGATTTATTATTGTACACATCTCACCCCATCTTAATTATATCTCATATTACCCAGACCTTGGATAGGTTTGGTGTAGTCTCTGGTAATAAACTGTTTTAAGCTTTAATAAAAGTGAATGCTACCCTGTTAATGACCTGGCACTTCAAATCAGAATCAGAATCAGAATCAGATTTATTGGCCAAGTTTGCGCATACAAACAAGGAATTTGACTCCGGTTCAACTTCGCTTTCAATGTACAAAATACACAAAGTAGAATAAAGTAAAAATAAACAGATTAAAGACAGAAGTCTGTGTCCAGTGCAATGTATTTGAGGATGTATTTTGAACCGTAGATACAATGAAGCAGATAGAAGTAAATTATCTAACATTCCAGCTGTCTAGAAATGGTTTTAAAAACTTAGGCATTAATATTACCAGATATACACAGCCTGTATAAGGAAAACTTTTGACTTCTATTTGAGAAAGTTCAACAAGATCTTAAGAAATGGAGAGCTGTATTAAAATGAATGAATTAATCTTTTTTTAATATATCGCAGTCTACCTCATTAAATCTGTCTTTAAATCTGTTGCTGGGCTTTTGTTTCATTTATATGGAATAGTAAGAACCGCAGAGTACTTGTAGTACTATTGCAGAGACCTGAAATACAAGACGGCTTAACTCGCCCTAATCTGTGCCATCATTATTGGGCTGATAATATTCAGAAAATTATTCACTGGCTTCATTCTCCTGATTCTGACTGGTGCCACCTTGAAGCCTACTCTTGCATCTCAGTATCTCTTGCAGCCCGAGTCACTTCTGGCCTTCCACCGTCCATCTGAAACTTTACTAACTACCCAGTTGTCACAACTACTCTCATAACACGGTTTCAATTTAGACAAAACTTTTGGTCCAA